>ML299651.1:933-18694 GCA_005239495.1 Nicotiana undulata | reverse complement strand
GGCCATTTGGCTATTTTTTAAATTCCCAAACGGCTAGTTTACAAATATGGCCGTTGGCCATTTATAATTTTTTTTTTTTAAAATGCCCGGGCTCACGGGCCCAAGACATAGACCCGGCCCCCCACGGGCCTAAAGCCCCCCAAGCCCGTCCGGCCCGCGAAGCCCGCAAACCCGCTAAGCCCGCGGGCCCGGCCCACCTGGCACCCTTAGGCTAGATTGAACCTTAGTACATAGGTTTTTGCATCTATACCCGCTTTTTAGGTCACGTTTTAACTTATACCCGCTTTGCAAAAAAAATTACAAGCGTACCCATTTTTCGCATAAACTTCAGGTATACAAGCCTAAAGTAGTAAAGGCAATCACACAAGCTTCAGCATTCTAGGCTTTTTCAAAAACTTCAGCAGAAGTGCTGAAGTTACTTAGTTCATTTGTAAAAACTTCAGCACTAAATAAGCTGAAGTTTTGGCCTGGAATAATTAGTTTTGTCATAAAGCTTTTTCAAAAACTTTAGCATCTTCTGCTGAAGTTAATTAGTTCATTTGTAAAAACTTCAGCACTCTATATGTTGAAGTTTTGTTCTGGGTTCATTCGTTTTGTCGTCATTAGCTTTTTGAAAAACTTCGGCAGAAGATGCTGAAGTTATTTAGTTTAGTTGTAAAAACTTAAGCACCCAATGTGCTGAAGTTTTGTCCTGAATTCAATAGTTTCTCATAAAAAACTTTTTGAAAAACTTCAGCAGAAGATGCTGAAGTTATTTAGTTAAGTTGTAAAAACTTCAGCACTATATAAGCTGAAGTTTAGTTTTGCAATAAAGCTTTTTCAAAAACTTCAGCTGAAGATGCTGAAGTTATTTAGTTAATTTGTAAAAACTTCAGAACTAAATAAGCTGAAGTTTTGCACAGGTATTAGGAAGGCAGCGCCTGAAGTTGTAAAAATTAGGGTATAGATTAAATAATTTTTAAAATATAGGTATAAGTTAAATGGGAGCGACCAAATAGAACACCCCGCACAATTTCTACCTTCTATTTCCTTAATGGCCCAAAACAATTGTCTATAAATGGCCCAAAATCATAAATAGCCCAGCAATTAATCTTGATAGCTTAAGAGACAAAATTAGTCCTTTCGACCTATAAAATAATGATGAGCCGCAAAACTGAATCACAATCTCGGAATAAATTCTCAAATGAACATTGCTTAATGGTCCGAAACAGATGGGCTCATTCAATTCTTAAACCATCACAAACATTTTAGGAAGACAAACTCGTCCAAAAACAAGAGGACTTACTCCCAATAAGAGTGGGAGTGACTAGAAAAGTACGAAAATCAAATTGTCGCTTTAAACCTATCTAGGATATATAGCATACTGCAGATCTATAAGAAACACCATTGCAATTCTAATTCATTACTCTCCGTATTAAATTGACTTTTTTTGGTGTTTTACTAAGAAAGTTGAGATCGCCTACAAAAAGAATTGGAAAAACTATCGAATAGCATATCTGACTAGAACAAAGAAGTTGAAAGATATGAGTGTCGACGCTAATAGTTAATTTAGTTACCTATGGATTGCCATTATCAGTCACTATTGCTGCTACAATATTCAAGTTTTTCAATTTAAACAAACAAGAATTAGTGACTCAATTTTGAAATTCATTCTCTACTTTTCTTTCTTTAATAAATCGAGTAAGAAAAAAAATAATGTATGGTGGTATAACAACATACAATTTAAAAATAAATTTCGTATAAATTTGATACATCTACAACAATATATAAGTTAAAAATAAATTTTATACAACTTATTTATACGTTAACTATAACTTTAATACATCATTTTTACCCAATTAAATACAACTACAACATCATTCAATTTAAATGCAATATTCTTACAAATTTTATACAATATGTCTTCTGTATATATTTTGTAAAAGAGTATATATTTTGTATGTAGTGTGTTCTTCTTCCTCTCTGAAATTTCAATCAAAATTTCCTCTTTTAATATAATTTCGATACATATCAACAACTTTATGTAAAAAAAAATAGTATTTATAACTTAATTCATACAACGATTCATACATTATATAACTATTTTTCAATTTTTATACAACATTCAAATAAAAAATATATATAACTACAACATAATACAACTTATATACAATTTACATATAATTATAATTTCTTACTCAGTTCCTAATATGAATGGATACTCATTTGAAACTAATTTGTATATCATTGGTAAATTATATATGACCATGTAATTAAATTAAAATTTGATTAGGAAGGGTAATAAAGTTTCATATATAATATAAGAAGGTGAAAATCCCTAATTTTTATTCACGGTCAACTTGAAAAAAGATTGTGTCAAAACAGCCTTACATACAATCTCATATGACATGACTTGGGAAGGGGCCTCTGTTTTCACTACCATATTTTTCAAAAGAAAAAAAATCATATTCAACTAGAAAGTGCTTTAACAACAAAACTTTTTATATCTTTCTCTCTTTTTTTTTTCTTTTCTGAAGAAACCACCGAAACTCATTATAATTGTGTATACGGTTAAAATTGGGCCTACTCGATTTTGTTGATTAATCGAGACCAGGGTAATGGATCAAAGATCGACCCCATAACAGATCAGACCGGGGGTATAAGGATAAGATACCAAGTTCGGGATTCGAGGTACCTGTCGAGATCGAGACCAAACGA
Source organism: Nicotiana undulata (assembly GCA_005239495.1). Taxonomy (NCBI): domain Eukaryota; kingdom Viridiplantae; phylum Streptophyta; class Magnoliopsida; order Solanales; family Solanaceae; genus Nicotiana; species Nicotiana undulata. The sequence continues at coordinate 15,997 of ML299651.1, read as the reverse complement.
GATAGACGTCAAGCAAGACCGAAGATAGCATAATAACGGAAAGGTGAGATATCCGTGACTGGTCGATGATCATGACGGAAATCTCGGAACGGATCAAATCAAGAACGAATATTTAGCTAATCATGGGATTTCCTTCTGTAATTACAACTGTACCATAAGTAGAATTCCTCTACTATATAAAAGGGAGTTCTAATCATTTGTAACACACATTATTCTCGCATATCAAAGCAATATAACACTCTCTTTTTCGCTCATGTTCTCTTGTTCATAAGTTAGCTTTACAATTCATTATTCTAGTATCAGTCAGTTCGAGGGCACACTAGCTCGAGGGCTGAATTATATTTCAACACTGATTTGCTTTACTGTTAATTCCTGTTGTTAATCATCGCATTTATCAATTGATATTATGAGAGATCACGTATATTAAAACCACATTATAAGTTTAATTGTTATCCGCTTTTAAGGTTAAACAGTTTGGCGCCCACCGTGGGGCTAATGATAATAGTGATTGCCTAGTATTAATTCTCATAACACACATGTAACTACCCGGCCGGTCGTTCCGAGAGTTCTAGCCCGTTTTCTCCCATTTCTGTTTCCTTAGGTGTTTTCCAGCTGTATTTTATGGTATCAGGTTGGTTGGTTCAGGTTCGAAATGTGATTTGGGAGTCCGGGGTAGAATTAGGCTTGAATTGGCGCAATGGGTAATTTGGTAATTTCTAGTCGGTAGTGGAAAATTTTGATATCGGGGTCGAAATGGAATTTTCGGAAGTTAGAATAGGTTTGTGGTGTCATGTTGGACTTGTGTATAAAATTTGAGAATATTCAGACAAAGTTTGGTTGGTTTCGGAGCCATTTGTGGAAATTAGGAGTTTTGAGTGGGTTCAGCTGTTAGAAAGATCTGCTGGTGTTTCAGGTGTTGGTCTTTGAAGTTGGGAACACGGACTGCGCCGGAATTTCGCGGTCAGCGGAGGGACTTCGTGGGGGAGGCAGTTTTCGTGGACAACGGGAGATTCTGCCGCGACCTCAGGAGTTGGGAGCTTTCGCGGCCGCAGGGGGAATTCCGCGGATCGCGTAGAGGCGAGCGAGGGAGCGGTATTTTTTTTTTGTCAGCGTAATTGGAACCCGAGGGGTGCACTATAAATACGAGGTTTAGGGTTTTATTTTCATATATTGACCTAGAAAGATAGGGTTTGGGCGATTTTTCAAAGGTTTTTCAGGAAATTCACCGGGGTATTTAACTCTGTTTTGGCTAATATACATGATTATAACATTGAATTCATCATTTGATTAGAGAATTGTGATGAAAATTGGGAAAAACTTGTAGAAACTTCATAATTGGATTTTTGAGAGTTGAACATCGATCCGAAATCGAATTTTGACGAATTTTATATGGTTAGACTTGTGAGGGAATGGGTTTCCTAGTTTTGTAAGATTCATTGGATTTCGAGACGTAGGCCTGGGGGCTGGGTTTGACCAATTTCGAGATTTGTGGCCTGGTTTAATAATTTTCATATGTGATTCATTCCTTTAGCGTATATTAATGATAATATACTGATTTTGATTAGATTTGGAGCTTTTGGAGACCGAGTCGAGGGACGAGGACATCCCAGAGTAGGATCTTACGCTGTTAAGGTAAGTAACAGTTTTAACTCTGGCTTTGAGGGTATAAACCCGGAGAATTTGATATCATGTGACTGTTTGGAGGTGATACCCATGCTAGGTGACGGGCGTGTGGGTGTACACTGCGAGGGATTGAGACTTGGTCCATCCTGTGAGGCTGTGAGGCCTAATAGCCATTATTTGTGTTTATGTATTTACATGTTGTTGACCTTTTTGCCTTCATGTTAGAGATCATGCTTAGGCTTTATTTATGCTCACATTATTTGCACTCAGTCATTGAAATTATTGTACATGTTTAACTCAGTCTCTATTATTTTGCTGATATGCTGTGATGCTTGATGTGGGCTGTGTTCCCTTGATTGTTGAGAATTGTGAGGCCAGAGAGGTACAACACTGAGTGAGGCCGAGGCCTGTTGTGAGACATTTGATTACAACACGTGAGTTTTCCGTGCGTATCCAGATATTGATATCATGGCACGTGAGTTGTCTGTGCAACACGTGAGTTGTCAGTGCTTGGCGCTTAGGCTTTGGGAGCCCCTTTGGAGTCAGTACACCCCCCAATGAGCGCAGGTACCTATTGAGTGTGTGTATTGAGTGCTGAGTGCTGAGTGACGAGTGCCGAGTGTTGAGTGATGGAGTGACATTGTTGTGAGGTTTCATTACTTTTGCTATTGCTGCAGTTACCTGTTAAGTTCTTTGTAGCATTTGTTGATTTATGAAATTTCCTGTCTACTCCTGTTTATTCTTAACTGTGAAAAGTAATAATTGGATTGTTCTGCTTAGATCGTCACTACTAATCAATTTCTTAGTTATACTTGTTACTACTAAGTCGGTTGTACTCATACTACACCCTGCACCTTATGTGCAGATTCAAGTGAGTTAGAGCGCGACGATTGTTGGGTTCAGGCTAGCTATCGTTGGAGACTGTAAGGTAGCTGCTAGCGTCCGCATGAACTTGTTACTCATTCTATATTCTATTCCTCTATTTGTGTTGTATTGACAGTTATACAGTTTACATATCTTAGTTCATAGATTTAGACGCTCATGACTTAGTGACACCCCGATATTTGGGGGCTCGTTTTCCGTATTTATATATTTATAGTTAGAGTTGGCTTATTGTATGAGGAATTCATATATTGGATATGCTTTATTAAATTCTTATAATAAAATTAGTAGTAATATTTTGGGAAATAGACTTTCCTTGTATCACAATAGGCGCCATCACGACCTGGGTCAGATTTGGGTAAGTGTTTTTGACCGAGGAGTGTTTTTGACCTGGGCCATCACAACACACTACTTTACGCTTGTTCTCGTAAGTGTTTTTGATTTCAGGATCAGCATTTCGAACTCACAAGCAGTACCCACACACGCGGCCTTGGTTTTCATGGAGAAAACGACAATGTTGCCGCCCTAGGGATCAAAGTGCCTCAGGCTGACCTCGAGGGAGTACCAATTACAAATTCCGTCGATGTAAGTTCACATGTCTCCCTAAATGCAAATTTAGATGTTGATCCCGAAGGTAGCGTACGCAGGGAAGTTCGATCTGGTGGTTGAGGTACGCAGGGCAGAGAAGACGCTGAAGTCAGCCTCCAACTGATATTTGAAATGTTACAAGCTCAACAAGCTGCTATGGCGCAACTATAAAATCAGCACCCGAGCACCGAGTAGGGTCCAACCTGAGCCCTCACTAGAAGTTGTTCACAAAGATGAATCTGTGCCGGAGAGATCGAACGCCAATGAATCGGGGACTGACCCCGCCGTTATGAAAATGCTCGAAGAGCTCACTAAGCGGATCGAATCAGGGGAAAAGAAGATCGAGGCAAATGACAAAAAGGTAGAAACATACAACTCCCGGGTTGACCAAATACCGAGGGCACCACCAATTCTAAAGGGATTGGATTCGAAGAACTTCGTACAGAATCCTTTCCCTCCAAGTGCGGCTCCAAAGCCCATCTCGAAAAAATTCCGCATGCCAGAAATTCCCAAGTACAATGGGACCACCGACCCTAATGAGCATGTCACTTCTTATACATGCGCAATAAAGGGGAATGGCTAAGGAGATGATAAGATTGAGTCCGTTTTATTGAAGAAGTTTGGAGAAATTTTATCGAAGGGGGCGATGATATGGTACCACAATTGCCGCCTAATTCCATCGATTTCTTCGCGATGCTTGCAGATTTATTCATCAAAGCACACGCCATAACAATAAAGGTTGTGACTATGAAGTTAGACCTCTTCAAAGTGAAACAAAAGGACAACGAAATGTCAAGGGAATTTGTGTCTCGGTTCCAGATGGAACACATGGACCTACCTCCGGTCGTAGATCATTGGGATGTCCAAGCATTTACTCAAGGTTTTAACATACAAAGTTCGATAGCATCACGACAACTAAAGCATAATTTAATTGAGTATCTAGCAGTGACCTGAGCCGATGTACATAATCGGTACCGAAAATCAGGGTCGAGGATGATCAGTTGGGGACCCCTTCCGGTTCTGTTTATCCAAGCTATTTGGCCCGTCGGCAGAATTCAAAGGGACATCGATGGAGAAACCCGATCGAACAGAGATCGGTATCAACCATACAACGCAAATCACATAAACAGCGACCCAGAGCGGAACCCCGTTTGAAGTGATCGAAGGAATGATCGAGGACAGAGCTTTATTGAAAACAAAATGTTTAATTATACACATTTATGGTATAAATGTAACGACCCCACCAATCGTTTTGAGCATGTGCACTCCGCTCAGTTGTTTGAGGACACGAATAGATCCGTATGGTGATTTTGGACTTATGAGCGTGTTCGGAAATCATTTGGAAGCTTGTAGGTTAATCAGGCTTGAAATGGCTAAAACGGAAATTTAAGTTTGGAAGTTTTTGACCGATGAGTTGACTTTTTGATATCGGGATCGAAATCTAATTTCGGAAATCGATATATGTCCATTATGTCATTTATGACTTGTGTGCAAAATTTGGGGTCAATCGGAAAAGATTTGGTACATTTCGGCATTGGTTGTAGAAGTTTGAGGTTTCAAGTTCATTAAGCTTGAATTGGTATGCGATTCATGTTTTTGTTATTTTTTATGTGATTTGATAGCTCGACTAAGTTTGTATATTTAGGACTTGATGGTACCTTTGGTTGAGGTCCCAGGGGCCTCGGGTGTATTCGGAGGTGAATTTTGAGTGAGTTCGGGCATTTCGACACTCTGTTATTGTTCTGGTACTTTTGGAAGTGCGGACCGCACATTTTGGAGTGTTGAGGAGAAGGAGAGGTGCGGACAGCACATAAAGTGTGGACCGCAGTAGAAATATACGGACCTCAGAGGAGGAGTGCGGATCGCACAATTTTATGTGCGGCCGCACATCAGGGAGTTCTACAGATTTGATGGTTCGACTTCGGAAGCTTATATCTTTTGATCGACAAGGAATATGGAGATGATTCAATAATGTAAGTTGTAGCCCTTCGTGTCTAGTCTTTAGAAAGATAAAGAAAACATCCTTTAGATATTTGTAGAGAATGTTATGACCAATATTGAAGCTTGGTAGTATAGAAGCTATGAAGTGCGGCCGCACAACTTTTGTGCATCCACAGGACTTGGAAAGGTGCGATCGCACTTGGAAAGGTGCGACTGCACTTGGAAATGTGCGGACCGCACATTGGTAGGTAAGAGGGTGTACTATATAAACGAGTCTTAGGGTATTATTTCACATTTTGGACCTTGGGAGCTTGGTTTGTGACGACTTTTCGTGGGTTTTTCAAGAAATTCATCGGGGTAAGTGATTCTAACTCAGTTTCGGTTAATATACATGAATATATCATTATTTTTATAGTTTAATTAGTATTTTGAGATGAAAATTGGGGATTTTGACCTAAAGTTTCATAATCACAGATTTGGAGTCGAATTCGAGTGAAACTAGTACAGTTGGACTCGTAATTGAATGAGTTACTGTATTTTGTGAGTTTTATCGGGTTCCAAGGTGCGGGCCCAGGATGGGCTTTTGACCGATTTCGGGGGTTTGAATCAAGATTGATCTTTTCTGATACTATTGCGTGCAAATGTTGGTTGTTGTTGTTGATGTGTTCGATGGTGGATGGATTGAAGAGATGTACTTGCGTCCCTGATGAAGTTGCCTCTTTTGTTCGGGGTAGCCTTAGTTTATGAAACTCTGTTTATGTATTTTTCAAACAGACCATGTATTTATTTCATGTCGGTTTAGTAAACTCTATTCTTAGAAGCTCATGATTTGTACTACGAGTCCTTGAGAAATGTAATAGATCCAGATGTTTTCTTTTTTCTAATTGTCTTGTTAATGTTATTGAAATTTGATAGTATTAGTTAGCTTACCTAGCGAGTTTGGTTAGGTGTTCACGACTAGTGAATTTTGGATCGTGACGTTAAAATTTGGGCATTTACGTTCTTTAAAATCGAACCGTGCATTAATATATTTCAAGTGTGGTCTAGGACTTCGGGACAAAACTCAAATGTCGAAACTACTCAACACGAGTTAAGTCCCAAGAACCATGCATTAATATAGTTCACTTTTAAGCCACACTTTGGGGGATAAAATTCCATTTATTTTTCATTTCATATTTTCCTTCTACCATTTGTAACTTTGAGATGTTACGACCCTTCTAGTTTCTATATTTAAAAAGGTCCAAAAAGTCAAATTTTAGTAACCAAAAAATGTATCGGTATAATATTATTGTCTTGCTTCATACAATAGCCAAGACACAAGGCTTTTCCTTTACTTTACTGCCCATTGAATTGTCAAAAAAGAAAAAACTAATTTATACTCCACAATCATATATACGAAACGAGTTAAATTCCCTCAAAGCCACTTTATAGCCATTTCAAGGAAACCTCAAGTGCATGCAGATGTGGTGATGTATAATTAAAGAAAATATTAATTTTCAACGCCTAATTAACCCTATATATTTTGACTTGAAGTTAATTACTATCTTAAACATGCAAACCCTAATATATTTTCAGAATAATCAGCTCAAGTCGGCCATTTTACAAGCAACGATATGCAATAATTACTTATTAATTCATTTCTTTCATAAGTCAATATGTTACGCTCTTGCTTCTTTATCACACTCCACCATCACTTTCAAAAGTCAACTTCCACATTCTTCCACCCTATAACGTATATAAACACCTCTATCTCTCCCAATCTTATATCCTTCACAAAACAAAACAATCTCTTCTCCTCCTTCTCCTATCCTTTTTCGAGTCAAGAGCGAAAACGAAGATTTCACTTACCATCATTATCGATTCTTTAAACCAAGATTTCGAGTAGCATTATCATCGATCATTTTCACGTACGAAAAAGATGAAGTTTTTCAAATTAATGGTTGTTATTGCTATTACAATGGCTCTCACCATCTCTTTGCTCACCATGCAACGTATGGACAAATCTACCAACCCGAAAAATTCAGAATTTCATGAGAATGGGAAACAACTTTCAGCAACTCCGGCGGAAGTACCTCAATTGAAGAGGAGAACAAGTCGTTTTCTTGCTGAGAAAGAAAGGAACCCTAGGGCAGCCGATCACTGCCATAAAGATAATGAAATCTGCAACGTGCTGGAAGGGCGAAACTCGACATGCTGCAACAACAAGTGCGTGGATTTAGGTTATGATGATCACCACTGTGGTGCCTGCAAGAGAAAATGCCGTTTTACAGAGACTTGTTGCAGAGGAGAATGTGTGAATTTGTCTTTTGATAAAAGGCATTGTGGATACTGCAATAGTAGGTGCATGCCCGGTGGATATTGTTTCTATGGCATGTGTGATTATGCCTAAGAAAGATGAATAAGGTTGTCAATTCATATAAATTCATTTTTACCAATAAAAAACCACATTTAATTTTGTGGTTTAATTTACTCCTAAGATAGACGGGATTTATGCTTATATGATACATCGTCGAGGATTTATCCAGTGTATACTGTAATACTTTTACACATGTTCTTCACTATGAGTGTATATTGATAAGTATTTTTGTAACAACTTTTGTTAATGTATTGTATGTGGTACTGTTTATCATGACTTTCATAGGTGCAAATTACTTGCATGCTTGAGTTTTAACGCTTTATAATCAGGCTGCTAATATAATATTCTTACTGCTAGTATATATGTAATGTAAAAACTTCAACGACAATTGGAAGTGCTAACATCTTCACTAAACCCCCTAAATACAAAATAATTCCTCCATCTATATAACTGATGAAATTCAGATTTAATTTGGTTCACCCTTGTTAGTAGTAGACACGACACCGTGTGAAGCACGTATAAATATTCGTATTTTATTCAACCTATAATAACATTTTCGTCCCATAATTTATACTTTTGGATGCGTTAATTGATCATTAAATTTTGAAAAACTCCATTTAATTTGCCTAACAACGACAGCTTAATGCCTTATCGTACCCAGACATGTGAATATCCTGCAAAACAAAGCAACCAATAGTCCGAGTTCTCGAGTCTTCTTATAAGTAAAAGGTTTTTGTTTTATTTTACTTTTTGTTTATGTGCAAGCTCTTTATTATTTATGGTAAATAATTTCCAGCTGCTATTGGCGTGTTTATCAATTAAAGGAAGTCACTGAGAGAGAGAGTTAAGGCAGTTATTAACTTATTGATACTAATTTATTTATTTCAAAAGGCCACTCAAAAAGTCAATTATTTGATTATCTTTTTTGTATGTACATTAGTGTTTTGGGTTAGATGTAATGACTTCCTACGTATCGTAATTCAAAAGGTTCCAATTACGATTTTGGATATTATAGTATGCCCCTCCCGTAAGTATAATGACCTAGTGTATACGTAGACTTTATCCCTATTTTAGAGAGATAGAAAGTCTATTTCTGAAAGACCCTCGGCTCAAAGAAAGATGCAAAAGAAGTTGTAGCAACAAATAATAACACAAGCACTCCAATAAGAAACCCAAAGCAAAAAAAACAACAAATAATATAATAGAAACCCATAACTAAAGAACTACGAGACGAACACTAATACTACTGGTAAGGCCAAGGGACACACTTTGACTACCTAACATTGTACCTGCCAAAATGCTAAGATTATCTAACAATTCTGAGCATCAATGCTCTAGATTGTTTTGAAGCGAAAGAGGGAAGATAAATTGCAGAAGAAGAAAAGTGGAAATCCCACTGTTTAACCACTTAACTACATGATTAACCACTTAACTACATCTTACAACTAACTTAAATTATCTTTGTTGGCATCTAGCTTGCAACCAATTGTACATAGCCTGCCACATGTGCATCTCACAATACTCCTCCTCAAGTTGGAGGGTGCAAAATGTTCAACACTCCCACCTTGATCAATAGATGTACATGTGATGCATGACTTAACCCCTTAGTCAAAAAATCTCCTAATTGATCCCTTGTAGGAACATATACAGGTTTGATCATTCCACACTTGATCTTGTCTCTAATGAAATGACATTTAATGCCTATATGCTTTGTTCGTTCATGAAAAATTAGATTGGTTGTTATTTACATAGCAGCCTTGCTGTCATTGTGCACAATCATTGGTTCTCTAGCTCCAATGCCCAGTTCTTTGCACAACCCTAGCAGCCAAGTGATTTCTGCTACTGTTGATGCCATGCTTCTGTATTTTGCCTCTGATGAGCTTCTAGATATTGTTTGTTGCTTCTTTGACTTCCAACAAATCAAAGAGTCCCCAAGCTTCACAACATACATTTTCACTGACCTTCATGTATTTGGGCATGATGCGCAATCTGACTCACACCAACAGGTCAATTCATTGGCTTCTGTAGCCTGCAGCCAAATTCCTTGACCTGTTGTGCCTTTTAGATAAAAGAGAGTGGAGAACTGCTTCCAAGTAAGGGGTGATGCACCAACAGGCATACCCCTCTCGTAGGACTCCCACCAAGTAAAAGCAGCCCCTAAGAACTGGAAGGTAGTAAACGATACCCCACCAGTCTCCAATATCCCTGTTGTACGAAGCATCCTCTGACACTTTTCTAAGAAACCTTGGGCATCCTCTCCCTCAGCACCACTGAATGTCGGAGGCTGAAGTCTACCAAATCTCTCCAACCTGCGCTGCTCGTCATCTGGCATGGCTGGAATCACAAAATCCTGAGCTGGGGCAACCGACTAGGTTGGAGCTGCCCCCGGTGTCTAGAGCCCCTGGGTAACCTGATCAGGTGTCCGTGCAGCTGGAGTTTGAGTGCCTCCCCCGGCCTGAGAAGTAGAGGCAGTAGTATAAACAATGACTACCTGAGCAAGACTGGTACACACAGTCAAAGTCTGAGCCAGAGTCTCCTAAAGACCCGGAATCACAATAGGCACTGCCGGCGCTTGGGCCGGTCCCGTTGGAGCATCTGTGGTGGGGACCTGATCCTGAACAATAGGTGGGTCTACGGGTACTGCCCTGGCTGTTGCACGGGCTGCACCCCTACCTCTACCACAGCCTCGACCTCTCGCTGGTCTAGCTGGCGTCTGGTCAACCTGATCGGTAGCGCGAGTCCTCACCATCTGTGAGAGAATGAAACAACAGAAGTTTAGTTTCTAGATTCAACAAATTGGCACGACAGAATTCAATAATGTGAGATTTTCCTAAGGGTTCTGTAGCCTCTCGAAGATAAGTACAGACGTCTCTGTACCGATCCGTAAGACTCTACTAAACCTGCTTATGACCGGTGAGTCCTATGTAACTTAGGCCATGATACCAACTTGTCACAACCCCAAATCCCATAAAATTCTTCCGATTTAACAATTTAAATCAACAAAACGAATAAAATAGTTTAGACACAGCCCCAAAATCTGGAGTCAATCGTCATGAGCATCTATGAACAATACAAGGTAATTCTATTTCCATACTACATACAGTCTAGGAAAAAGAAGTAAATAACATAATAAGAAGGGGAAAAGGGTATGATGTGGACGCCGAACAACTACCTCAAAATCCCAACTCCGCCTCCAAGAGAAAATGAAAGAAGCTAGCGCTCAGACCCAGCACCTGAATCTGCACACAAGGTGCAAGGAGTAATGTGAGTACGCCAACTCAGTATTAATGAGAGTAAATAATGTCTAAGGCTATGAAACAAGTAAAAACAGTCATTAATGCACAGTAATTGAAGCCTTACTTTCAGAAAACACATATATAATATCTTGCAACATTTACAATTCGCTTTCAGTAAAATATCCTTTAGAAATGTACCTTTTTCACAATTTTCTAGCCCGAGGGGCTGATACCGAATGATTGTAAGTCATGTTGAGTGATTGATGTTGAGTGATGATACGCCTGAAGCGCTAATATCAAGCCATCTCGTGGCATAATCACTCAAGCTCTCGGCCTTTCACATATCATAAACAATGTAACATGTTGCGGCGTGCAGCCCGATCCCATAGTATCCTCACAACATAGGCCCTCGGCCACACTCAGTCTGAAATCTCTCAAAAAGCCACTCGGTCTATCAATAATTGGGTTACTCGACCCAAAATATCATTTTACATCACAAAAATAGTATATTTAAGACTGAGTTTCGAAATCAGTTAAACAGGATACGACTGAGTGTAAATCAAAAGTCAATACAGTGAGGAATAGCAGAAAACAGCCCCCAAGAGGTCTAAACAGGTCGGCACAAGGCCCAAAACATGGCATACAACCCAAAATATAATATTAGTCTTAAAACATGAATATCATATGAATTAGAAACAAATACGCAATTTAATAGTTGCCAAGGGACGAACCAAGTCACAATCCCCCAACAATGTGCGCCACATACTCGTCATCTAGCATGTGTGCCACTCTAAAACAGTGATAAAATGTGAAGTCCGAGGTTTCATACCCTCGGGACAAAATTTAAAGTCATTACTTACCTCAAACCGACCCAAACACTAATCTGCGATGTCTTTGCCTCTCGAATCGGCTCCTGATTGCTCCGAATCTAACCAAAACCAGATTAATATTATCAATATATGCTAGGGAGACGAAACCCATTCAATCAAAATTAAGCACAAATCTAAAAATTGGCCAAACCCGACCCCCGGTCCCACGTCTCGGAATTCGATAAAAATTATAAAACTAGAATCCTTATCCTTCCACGAGTCTACCCATATAAAATACATCAAAATCCAACCACAAATGACCCCTAAATTCCTCAATTTAAAATCTCCAATTTCCCAAGCCCTAAACCCCTATTTTAGTCACTAATTTTCCATAAATCTCACCCCTAATCAGTCAAATAACACCATAGAAATGAGTTTTAGGTCCAAAAATCTTACCTCCACGAAGTTCTCTTGATTTCCCTCTTCAAAACCCTCTCTCAAACTCAAATCCGTATGAAAATGTTGATTAAATAACCCAAAATTCGAGAAGGTTGCTTTTTATACCTTCTGACCAGTGAAACCGCACTTGCGGACCCGCACCTGCGGTCCCAGGTGCGCTTCTGCGGAATTCTACTTAAAACCCCAAACTCGCATATGCGGTCCATAAGCCTGCACCTGCGGTCCGCACCTGCAACCAATGTTTCCGCATCTACGGAAAAATCTTAGCCCCTAAAAACTCTGCATATGCGGCTCCCTGACCGCACCAGCGACCTCGCACGTGCGGCTCCCCCTTCCGCAGGTGCGAAAAACCAGAAAGCTTTACACCAGCATTTCCAAATTACCAAAAATCATGTCGATAACCATCTGAACTCATAACGAGGCCCTCGGGGCCTCAACCAAAAGTACCAACAAGTCATAAATGATCACCCGAACCTAGTTGAACCCTCGGAACACCCAAAATAACATTGAAACACCAAATCAACCCATGATTCAAGCCTAAGGATCTTCAAACTTCCTGAAATCACCAACGATGCCGAAACTAACCAAACCTCGTCTGAATGACCTGAAAATTTGCACACACATCCAAAATGACACCATGAACCTGTTCCAACTTCCGAAATTCTATTCTGACCCCGATCGCTAATCTTCCATTACCGACCGGAATTTGCCAAAAACTCAATTTCGCCAATTCAATCCTAATTCTACTTCGGACACTCCTAAGTCCCAAATCACCTAACGAAGCTATCCAAGCCATAAAATCCACATTCCGAGGTGTCACGACCCAAATTTCCACCCTTTAGGCTGTGGCTGCGCCTAACGTTGAACTCGCTAGGCCAGCCAACGTATAACTTGCAAAAAGTAATTTAAAACTATTTAATATGGAATAAAACACAAACTCATCAACTTCAACCAAATTTCCATCACATACTGAGATAATAGTGGGACAACCGTTTAACCGAAAATCGATAACATGCTTTTCCTTTTTTCATATTCCCAACAGAATTCTTAAAACATCGCTAATAGAAATAACAAAACTTTAAATGCGGAAAGTAAGAACATAACAATCATGAGATAACGTAAACTCCCAAAACCGGGGTGTCACAATCTCATGGACTAACTACTAGAATACTAAATACAAGTCTGGAATGAAAGTAAAACACTGCCTTGGAAATAAAGGAGAAAGACAATGAAGCGGTAAGGAAAGAAGCCTCGGGATCCACGGATGCCAGTGTATACCTCGAAGCTCTGATGTGGACTGAAGGTATCTCCCTCAGAACGCTCGACGGGGTCCAGTAGCAGAGTCTGCACAACACAAGAAAGTGCAGTGTAGTATCAGAAGAACCGACCCCATGTACTGAGTAAGTGCCAAGCCTAACCCCGGCCGAAGTAGTGACGAGGCTAGACTTAGCATAATACGATCACCTGTCCTAGTCTAAGCAGATATATGTACAAGAATTAACCGATAATGAAAACAAGTATGATCAAATAGAAGAGATATGGGAACAAATAGGGCAAAAGTATTAACGGGGCAGCAATGATATCCGATCTTAAACGATAAAATAAGATATGTGTACATGCTGGGAATACAGGAAAAACAACATCTAATTCACAACGGTACGGTGAGAATGCGGCTAGAAAGTAAAAACAGAAACCGAAGAAACAGCTATCAGTATACGAGAATCAATCAAATAACAGAGCATGGCAAGTCCCCTCGTGCGTAATCTCAAATATCAAATCGGCACGGCATGTCCCCTCGTGCATATATCACAATATCACAACATCACAACACGGCATGTCCCCTCGTGTGTATATAATAAATATCAATCGGCACGGCATGTCCCCTCGTGCATATATAACAATATCAACACTCGGCACGGCATGTCCCCTCGTGCATAACAATAACATCACCCCTCTTCCTTACCAGAACAGTATAAATATCAATGGCAAGGAAATTTCAATATAACAGAAATGCAAGACAATAATGCTCAATGAGGGGGTACATATCAATATTAAACACACAATTGTCCGGCAAGGGTCTCGGCTATACCAATCTCAACAGAGTATCTTTGACAACAAATATTCATCCTCAACAACAATTTACGTCTCATTCTTTCACCACAACCAACAACATACTATTACAAATAATGGCAATTTCATAATATAAAAGACATGGAAGAAAAGCTACGATTACTATCATGTTAGACTCACGGTCATGCTAGACTCTCATCACATAGGTACTCGTCACTCTACCTATGCAACGAACATGATTAACAAGTAAACACGTAGCAAACAATACCTATTCCCTCACCGAAGTTAGGCAAGTCACTTACCTCGGGTCCAAAATAGAGCGATCAACCCTCTAACACCGGGTTTCCTTTATAATCCGGCTCCGAAACGATATTATCTATACATATTCAACTCAAGTATATCAATAATGACTCAATAACTCAAACCCAAAGCCTAATTACCCATTTCTAATCATTCTTCCTAAAATTCCAAAAGTTGGNTAATGGAAGAAAACGAGGTTACGAAGTTTACCCGAGTAGCAATGGAGGAAAATGGACTCAAGGCTCGCTAATGGAGGTTGGGGATGGAGGAGAGGGCTGAATTTTGAAGAATTCCCGTGCAAGTGTTCTGTTTTGGACTTAAGAATTAAGAATTAACTGTGCGATTTTTGCACCTGCGGAAAGAGGCTCGGACCTGCGGTATCGCAGGTGCGGAAAAAAGATCGCACCTGCGGACTTGGGCCAGACCAGAAGGGGCCTCACCTGCGGAAGGAAACTCGCGCCTGCGGAAGACGCTCCTGCGGAATTTGGTCGCCCCTGCGGGAAAACTCGCACCTGCGATGGCCTGGACCGCACGCGCCTGCGGCTTGAGTCTCGCGCCTGCGAGGCTGGGACTGCAGGGGCGGTCCTGCACCTGCGGCTGGGTAACCGCCCCTGCGGTCACACCAGCTGTTGTGCACCAGCAATGGTTTCAGCTGGTTTTTGGCTTCGCGCGGGGTCCGGGAGGCACCTGGGCCCACCCGATCCCCCGTCCGAATATACCAACAAGTCCTAAATCACTAAGCCGACTCGCTCGAACTTTCGGAACACGAAAAACAACAGCGGAACTCGAAATCAAACCCG
>ML299649.1:0-10026 GCA_005239495.1 Nicotiana undulata | reverse complement strand
AACTCAGTCTAGGCAAAAGAGCTATGCAGATCGTAGGGTTCGGGATTTGGCTTTTATGGTAGGAGACCAGGTGTCTAAGTGTCGCCTATGAAGGGCGTGATGAGGTTCGGGAAAAAGGGCAAGTTGAGCCCTAGGTATATTGGTCCATTTGAAATTTTAGAGAAAGTAGGAGAGGTGGCCTACTGACTTGCCTTGCCACCGCATTTATCAGCAGTGCACCTAGTTTTTCATGTATCTATGCTCCGGAGGTATATTGCAGATCCGTCTTATGTTCTTGACTTCAGCGGTGTCCAGTTGGACAATGATCTGACTTTTGAGGAGGAGCCAGTAGCCATATTAGATAGGCAGGTTCGACAGTTGAGGTCGAAGAGTTATCCTTCGGTCCGTGTTCAGTGGAGGGGTCAGCCTGCCGAGGCAGCTACATGGGAGTCCGAGTCCGATATGAGGAGTCGTTATCCCCATCTATTCTCAGACTCAGGTATTTCTCTATGTCCGTTCGAGGACGAACGTTTGTTTTAGAGGTGGAGATTGTGATGACCCAAAAGGTCATCTTACGTAATTTAAGCTATATCTGTGTTCCGAGCTCCGAGAGCCTCGGTTAGTCTCACCTCGATATGCGTGTGCAGCCCGGGCGCATAGCCGGGAAGCTATTATGTGAAAATTTGATAAAAAATGAGTTTTGATAATTAATAAATGAATATAGGTGACATTGGTCAACATTTCTGGTAAACGGACCCGGACCCGTGATTCGACGGTCCCGGAGGGTCCGTAGGAAAATATGGGACTTGGGCATATTCTCGGAATCGAATTCCGAGGTCCCAAGCCCGAGAAATGAATTTTTAAAGAAAATTGTTTTCTGAAAATAATAAAGGATTTTGAAAATGAATAATTATGTGAAAATCGTGTTACCGGGTCTGTATTGCAGTTCCGGAGCCCGGAACAGGTTTATTATATATTATTTGTCTTATCTGTAAATTTGGTGTAAAACGGGCGTGAATTGAGTGGTTTCGGTTCAAAATGAGGTTTTGAAGTTTAAAGAATTTGAAATGTGGCTTGGAAAGTGATGTTATGTTCCCAAGGTCCGAATGGAATTCCGAGACCGGGAATAGTTTCGTTGTGTCATTTATAACTTATCTGTAAAGTTTGAAGTCATTCTGAGCAGTTTAGGCCGGTTCGGCGTATTGAAGTGAATTCTAGAATTTTAAAGTTCTTAAGTTTGATTAATTGGATTTAGAGGTTTAATTCGATGTTTTTGATGATATTCTTATGATTTAAAAGCTTGAACAAGTCTGTGTAATGGTTTTGGAGTCGTGTGTGTTTTTGGTTTTGAGCCCTGAGGGCTCGGGAGTGTTTCTGAGGTGGGTCGGGGTGACTTTCACTTAGGTAAAATTGCTGGTTTTTGCTTCAGCTG
This sequence comes from Nicotiana undulata, assembly GCA_005239495.1. Taxonomy (NCBI): domain Eukaryota; kingdom Viridiplantae; phylum Streptophyta; class Magnoliopsida; order Solanales; family Solanaceae; genus Nicotiana; species Nicotiana undulata. The sequence continues at coordinate 8,615 of ML299649.1, read as the reverse complement.
GTGCAACCCCTTTTATTCTTCGCGTTCGCGAAGCGCTGGGTCTCCCTTCATCGCATTCGCACCCTTAGACCGCGTTCGCGTAGGGTCTTTTGACTCTGAGGGCCCAGCTCATCTTTTCTTCTTCGCGTTCGCACCACCCCACTCGCGAACGCGTAGCTTGTAAATCTCCTTCATCGCGTTCGCGTAAGGGTCCATGCGTTCGCGTAGGCCAAGTCCTGGACCCCCCCAGCCTTTCCTCTTCGTGTTCGCACCCTTTCCCTCGTGAACGCGATAGCTTGCCCAGCGTACCTTTCGCGGAAGGGGGGCTACCCTTCGCGAACGCGGCCCCCCTTCCGCGAACGCGAAGGGAAATTTTGCCCAGTTAATGTATTAAATTCCAGAACAGTGTTTAGACGGGATTTTCATAAAAAATACACGAACTCCTCCTTCTCCAAGCCCCTTAGGCATCCATTGAAGCTTCCGTTCACCAATACTTCATGGGTTAGTGAATCTTAACTTGTTTCCTTCATTTTCCATTAATCTTTATTGAATTCCTAAGCCTAAAACATGCAATTTAAGGTAGAAATTCGGGTAAATGGGTAGTGTTAGGTTTTTGGGATTTTTGGGTGATTCAACCCCAATTTGGGGTCGAATCTTAAAACAAATTATATATTCTTTATCGTGGGATATGGATGATCGGGTTTTGGTTTGAACCTCGAGTTTCGACCACGTGGGCCCGGGGTCAAATTTTGGAATTTTAGGAAGAATGATTAGAAATGGGTAATTAGGCTATGGGTTTGAGTTATTGAGTCATTATTGATATACTTGAGTTGAATATGTCTAGATAATATCGTTTCGGAGCAAGATTATAAAGGAAAGGCGGTGTTAGAGGGCTGATCGCTCTATTTTGGACCCGAGGTAAGTGACTTTCCTAACTTCGGTGAGGGAATATGTATTGTTTGCTACGTGTTTACTTGTTAAGCATGTTCGTTGCATAGGTAGAGTGACGAGTACCTATGTGATGAGAGTCTAGCATGACCGTGAGTCTAACGTGATAGTTATCGTAGCTTTTCTTCCATGCCCTTTTATGTTATGAAATTGCTATTATTTGTAATAGAATGTTGTTGGTTGTGGTGAAAGAATGAGACGTAAATTGTTGTTGAGGATGAATATTTTTTGTCAAAACTACTCTGTCGAGATTGGTATAGCTGATACCCTTGCCGGGAAATTGTGTGTTTAATATTGATATGTACCCCCTCGTTGAGCATTATTTTCTTGCATTTCTATTATATTGAAATCTCCATGCCATTGATATTTATACTGTTCTGGTAAGGAAGAGGGGTGATGTTATTGTTATGCACGAGGGGACATGCCGTGCCGAGTGTTGATATTGTTATATATGCACGAGGGGACATGCCGTGCTGATTGATATTTATTATATACACACGAGGGGACATTCCGTGTTGAGACATTGTGATATACGCACGAGGGGACATGCCGTGCCGATTTGATATTGGTGATATATGCACGAGGGGACATGCCGTGCCGATTGATAGTTGAGATTACGCACGAGGGGATATGTCGTGCTCTGTTATTTGATTGATTCCCGCATACTTGTAGTTGTTTCTTCGGTTTTTGTTTTTACTTTCCAGCCGCATTCTCACTGAACCGTTGTGAATTAGATGTTGTTTTTCCTGTATCCCCAGCATGTACACTCCATATCTTATTTTATCGTTTAAGTTCCGATATTATTGCTGACCCATTAATATTTTTCCCCTATTTGTTCCCATATATCTTCTATTTGATCATACTTGTTTTCATTATCGATTAATTCTTGTACATATATCTGCTTAGACTAGGACAGGTGATCGTATTATGCTAAGTCTAGCCTCGTCACTACTTCGGCCGAGGTTAGGCTTGGCACTTACTCAGTACATGGGGTCGGTTGTACTGATACTACACTGCACTTCCTTGTGTTGTGCAGACCCTGCTACCGGACCCCGTGGAGCGTTCTGAGGGAGATACCTTCAGTCCACGTCAGAGCTTCGAGGTATACACTGGCGTCCGTGGATCCCGAGGCTTCTTTCCTTTACCGCTTCATTGTCTTTCTCCTTTATTTCCAAGATAGTGTTGTACTTTCATTCCAGACTTGTATTTAGTATTCTATTAGTTAGTCCGTGAGATTGTGACACCCTGGTTTTGGGAGCTTACGTTTTTTTTACGTTTGTTATGTTCTTACTTTCCGCATTTAAAGTTTCATTATTTTTATTAGCGATGTTTGAAGGATTCTGTTGGGTATATGAAAAAGGGAAAAGCATGTTATCGATTTTCGGTTAAACGGTTGTCCCACTATTATCTCAGTATGTGATGGAAATTGGTTGAAGTTGATGAGTAAGCGTTTTATTCCGTATTAAATGATTTTAAATTGCTATTGCAAGTTATACGTTGGCTGCCTAGCGGGTTCAACGTTAGGCGCAGTCACGGCCTAAAGGGTGGGAATTTGGGTCGTGACAACTCTAAAACTATAACGTATATATAACTTGTTATAATATATGTTAGTGTGTGTATATATATAACACACACACTTCATGCTGCTTTAACTACATATATAGCTTGTTATAGTATATGATATTGTATTCATTATTTTTATTATAACAGAGTTAATGAATTACATTCATTCATCACTAGGTTATAAGTCGATGAATCAATTATAACAGATTAATTGATATAGGTCGAGACGTTTTGTTTTAAATATTCAACGATGCATCTGAGTAGGTTATAAGTCGATGAATCAATTTACACACAGATATATTTGATGAAAAATTATATATACTAATTAGGATCTTGACAAGTCAATCAATCCCTAAAAGAACCCGAGGGATTGATAGACTTGTCAAGGTCATAATTAATATATATAATTTTTCATCAAATATACATGTGTGTCAGTTGAATCATAAACTTATAACCTACTTAGATGCATCGTTGAATATTTAAAACAAAACGTCTCGACTTATATCAATTAATTTGTTATAATTTATTCATTGACTTATAACCTAGTGATGAATGAATGTAATTCATTAACTCTGTTATAATACAAATAATGAATACAGTATCATATATTATAACATGCTATATATGTAGTTAAAGCAGCACGAAGTGTGTGTGTGTTATATATATACACACACTAACATATACTATAACAAGTTATATATACGTTATAGTATTACAGTGAAGTGTCTGTGTGTGTGTGTCTATATATATATATATATATAAACATGAAGCGCTAGTAACACAGGGTCGGGTTATTTTAGGAATTTATACACTTGTAAATTGATTCATCAACTTATAACCTACTCAGATGCATCATTGAATATTAAAAACAAAACGTCTCGACTTATATCAATTAATATGTTATAACTGATTCATCGACTTATAACCTAGTGATGAATGAATGTAATTCATTAACTCTGTTATAATACAAATAATGAATACTATTATATAAATTAATAGAATAATATTATATTATTTTATCAATTCATTAATTATTCGTACGTAGTAATGTATAAGATTTATCATCAATTATAATATAGTTTATGCATGTGTATGAAATTACTCATATAATTAAATATAACTCAAAAAATTATTTTACATAGATGCTATTATAATCTATTAAAAGTAATTACATAGTTAATAATTATTTATACCGGAGATGGGTCAAATATATCCTCGTACTATCCAAAAGGGACCATTTATACCCTCCGTTATACTTTTGGCCCACCCTTATCCCTGACGTTACAAACGTGGTGCAAAAATACCCTTCCTATGTTAGGGCCCTCCACTATGGCCAACATCATTCCACGTGGACTGACATTTAACTGAGGTGGACGCCATCTGGCATGCCATCTCACCATTCCAACTCCATTTTACCCCTCCCTCCACGCTCTCTTCTTGCACCACTATCGCCCCCTTCACCCAACCATCAACCAAAAATAAATATTTTTTGAATAAAAAAATGAGATTTGTTGATTAATTACTAATTTCTGCTGATTCTTACGGGCATTTGATTTTTCATGTCAAGTTATACTAATTTGTGCAAGAAATTCTTCTTGTTTTCTATGGCGAATTTAATTTTCCATTCTGCAACTGATTCATAGTTTTTCAGTATGCCGAAGCCGTATGATTTTACTTTTTTATCCATGGTTTGGCTGTGACTATAGCCATGTATGAAAGGTTTTAGCTTTTTACTATTTATGATTTGCATTCAATTGTTCTATGTTAGTATATGGAACCTTTTGTAATAGCCGGATCTAATTCTAATTTAATGGTTCTTAATGTCGTATTCTAATGGATAATTTGCTAATAGCTAAAAGATTTCCCCTAATGGAGTAAGAGAACGGTGGCTGGCATTTTTTTATTTTCCTTCAATTTGATAGACGCCAAATGTTCAAATTTAATGTGTGATGCGGAAATTTAGAATGGAGATGTGGCAGCAGCAATGGAACTATGGAAATAAGGTAGTGGTCCTTGTGATTTCTTTTTGAATTAAAAAAGGGAAAAAGAAAAATATGGCAGTGGTAATTATGTGAGGGAGGAGAAGGAGGTGGAACAACAAGAACTAGGTGAGAGGGTAAATTGGGGTTGGGATGGTGACATGGTATGCCATGTGGCGTCCACCTCAGCGAAATATCAGTCCGCGTGGATGATTGTGTCCATGGTGGAGAGATTTAACGGAGGAGGGGTATTTTTGCACCACTTTTGTAACGTCGGGGGTAAGGGTGGACCAAAAGTATAACGGAGGGTATAAATGATCCTTTTCTCATAGTAGAAGGATATTTTTGACCCTTTTCCCTATCTATAATAATTGTAGTTAAATAAAATAAACATTTATAGCTAAAATAATTTTTTATAGCTTATAATATTTAAAGACAAAAAAAAACAATTTAATTTTTTTTTTAAAATAGCGACCAACGTTGGTCCCTTTTTTTGGTCAAACGGTCAAAACTTATTTCCAGACCAAAAATAGCGACCAAAGTTGGTCGCTTTTCCCAATTCCAGAGACAAAAATAGGTTTCCCCCCATTTCTCTTATTTCCTTCCCCAAAATTTCCCCAACTCTCTCTTTCCCTCCCCTTCTCTATTTCACTCACCCAAATCCCATCCCCCACCCCGCGCCACCAATACTCCCCTTGCTCGCCGCCGCCTCGCCGCCCACTGCTCGTCGCCGCCTCGCCGCCCACTGCTCGTCGCCGCCTCGCCGCCCACTGCTCGTCGGCCGTGTGATGACCCAAAAGGTCATCCTAAGTAAATTCATCTAAATGTGTGTTCCGAGGCTCCGAAAGCCTCCGTTACCTTGAAATGCGTGCGCAGCCCGGGCGTGTAGCCGGGAAGCTTCTATGTGAAAATTTGATGAAAATAGAATTTTTGTAACAAGTAAATGAATAAAGTTGACTTTGGTCAACATTTATGGTAAACGGACCCTGACTCTTGATTTGACGGTCCCGGAGGGTCCGTAGGAAAATATGGGACATGGGCGTATGCCCGAAATCGAATTCTGAGATCCCAAGCCCGAGAAATGAATTTTTAAAGAAAATTATTTTCTGAAAATAATAAAGGTTTTTAAAAAATGAACTTTGATGTGAAAACCGTGTTACCGGGCCCGTATTATGGTTCCGGAGCCCGGAACAGGTTTAATATATGTTATGTGACTTATCTGAGAAATTTGGTGTAAAACGGACTTGAAATGACGTGTTTCGGATCAAAATTGGAAAAATTAAGCTTTATGAAGCTTTGAGAAAATTCTAAGAGTTTTGAGGTTTAATTCGAGTATTTTGATGATATCTTGGTGATTTACATTCTTGAATAACTCCGTAGGATATTTTGTGAGTCGTGTGTGTTTTTGGCTTTGAGACCTGCGGGCTCGGGTGAGTTTCGGGTAGCTAACGGGGTGTTAAAGAGTCAAAAATCTGGTGTCTGGTGTTTTCTTCTCTGTGATCGCAGCCTTTGATACGCGATCGCAGATGTCTGTCTAGGTCCCTTCCGCGATCACATCCCTTCAATCTGCGATCGCATAGTGTGATGCCCCAGTGTTCCGCGATCGCATACCTCTTCCTGCGATCGCATAGGGTCAGCTAAGCTCTATTCCACGATCGCAACTCCTCTTCTGCGATCGCATCCCCTTTCTTGCGATCACGATGAACAAAATCTCCCAGTTAATTCTTTAAGTCAAAAACAGAATGTTATTACGGGATTTACACTTCTTCATCAATTCCTTCTTCTCCAAGACCCCATTGACGACCCCCACGCTAGATTCCCTCCATAACCTCTTGGGTAAGTGATCTTAACTCCTAATTCTTCCATTTTCCTTCATCAAACACTAGAATCTAGGCCAAAAATCCTAAAATCAAAGTAGAAATTAGAGGTTTTGGGTAGAGTCAGGTTTTGGGAATTTTGGGTAATTCAACCCTAATTTGGGGTCGAATGTCAAAACAAATTACATATTCTAACTTGTGGGGGTATGGGTGATCGGGTTTTGGTCCGAGCCTCGTGTTTGGACCAAGCGGGCCCGGGGTTTAATTTTGAAAATTTTGGAAGAATGATAGGAAATGTGCATTTAGGCTATGGGATTGTGTTATTGAGTTATTATTGATATACTTAAGTTAATTATGCCTAGATATTGTTGTTCCGGAGTTGAATTGAAAAGGAAAGGCAGTGTTATAGGGTTGATTTCTATATTTTGGACCCGAGGTAAGTGTCTTGCCTAACTTTGGTGAGGGAATAGGTATTGTATGCTATGTTCTAAGTGTTTATCATGTTCAATGCATAGGTAAGGTGACGAGTACCTATGTATTGTGTGTCAAGCATGTCCGTGAGTCTATTTTTGATAAATATCTTATTATTACTTCCATGCTCGTTATATTACGAACTTGTGTCTATGTGATGACCCAAAAGGTCATCTTAAGTGATTCTAGTTAAATATGTGTTCTGAGGCCCCGAAAGCCTCCGTTAATCTCATCTCGATATGTGTGCGCAGCCCGGACATGCAACTGGGAGGCTTCTATGTGAAAAATTTGATATAAAAATGGAATTTTTGAATTGAATAATTGAATAAAGTTGACTTTGGTCAACATTTTTGGTAAACGGACCCGGACCCATGATTTGACGGTCCAGGAGGGTCCGTAGGAAAATATGGGACTTGGTCGTATGCTCGGAATCGAATTCCGAGGTCCCAAGCCCGAGAAATGAATTTTTAAAGAAAATTGTTTTCTGAAAATAATAAAGGATTTTTGGGAATGAATAATTATCCGAAAACCGTGTTACCGGGCCCGTATTACGATTTCGGAGCCCGAAACAGGTTTATTATATGTTATGTGACATATCTGTGAAATTTGGTGTAAAACGGACTTGAAATGACGTGATTCGGATTAAAATTGGATAAGTTAAGCTTTATGAAGTTTTAAGAAATTTCTATGAGTTTTGAGGTTTCATTTTTTGATTTTGATGATATTTTGATGATTTAAAAGCTTGAATAAGTCCGTAGGATGTATTGGGAGACGTGTGTGTTTTCGATTTTGAGACCCGAGGGCTCGGGTGAGTTTCGGGTAGCTAACGGGATGTAAAAACATGAAAAATCTGGTGTTTTGACTCAGTTTCTGGTGTCTGGTGTTTCCTTCTCTGCAATCGCAGCGATCGATTCGCGATCGCATAGGCTTAGGTGAAGGGGCAGCTGGGTTGCACTATGCGATCGCATCTCGTCTTCCGCGATCGCATAGTGTGTCAGCGGAGTCAGGTGGGGGCTGGGTAGTATCTCTCTGCGATCGCGTAGACAAAACTACGCGATCGCAGACGCTTGGCCCGCTCCCTTCCGCGATCGCACCCCCTTGTTCTGCGATCGCATAGTAGCAAAACTTCAAGCTCTGCGATCGCAACCCCTCTTCGGCGATCACAGAGAACAAAATCGCCCAGTTATTTTTAAGTCTTAAAAACAGAATACTCTACACGGGATTTCATAATTTCCAGCCTTCTTCTCCTCCTCCAACCTCCATTGTCGACCCCCAAGCTAGGATCCTTCAATAAACCTTTGGGTAAGTGATTTCAACTTCTATTTCTTCCACTTTCCTTTCATAATCACTAGAAATTCTAAGCCTAAATTCCTAAAATCAAAGTAAAAATTAAGGGTTTTGGGTAGAGTTAGGGCTTATGGGATATTGGGTGATTAAACCTCAATTTGGGGTCGGATCTTAAAACAAATCATATATTTGAATTCATGGGGTTATGGGTGATCGGGTTTTGGTCCGAACCTCGAGTTTGGACCAAGCAGGCCCGGGTCGATATTTTGGTAATTTTGGAAGAATGCTAGAAATTGAATATCTAGGCTATGTGATTGTTNAAAGACGGTCCTAGAGGGTTGATTGCTATACTTTGGACCGAGGTAAGTGTCTTGCCTAACTTTGGTGAGGGAATAGGTATTATTTGCTAGGTGCTAAGTGATTATCATGTTCATTGCATAGGTGAGGTGACGAGTGCCTATGCAATGTGTGTCAAGCATGCTCGTGAGTCTATTTTAATAGAAATTGTAGTATTTCTTCCATGTTAGCATATTATGAGATTGTCTTTACTTGGAAACTTACTCTTGATTCC
>ML299648.1:1062-86538 GCA_005239495.1 Nicotiana undulata | reverse complement strand
CGTATCTAGTATATATATATATATATATATATATATATATATATATAGTGGACTTCACTAAATAGGTAGTCATAATTCAAATCAGGAAAACTCCCAGATACACTGGCTTTTTGACAAATAATACACACGATTCCATATGAGTACTTTATAGAAATGCCGAGGCGTACATCCGAATCCCATCATAATATAGTATATAACCATAGATACATCTATTATATTACCAAGGCAAACGGTCTGCTCCGCTCGAAAAGTCAATAAAGTCAACTCTCAGGCCCACGTGCCTGGATTCCAAATATTTTCAAAGATAAAATTTACCCATAACACCACGAACTCAAATATATAATGTATTCCTAACTTCATATCCAATTTCGTGTTAAAAGTCCAAAATACCAATTTCTAGGTTTCTTTCTAAATCTCACAATTTCTACTAATTTCCATGGTTAATCCTTGTAGAATCCTTGTAGTTAGCTAATAATACGTGGGAATTAATTACCTTGCAATAGATGATGAAAATCGCCCAAACCAAGAGAAAAATGAGTGAAATGAACAAAATTCCGATTTAAAATAATCTGCCAGGTTCCCATTTGCGGACACATATTTCGCATTTGCGAATGAACAGTAAACTCCAATGAACCGCTACACATCGTTATCTCTAACAACTACTTCTTAGGCACCATTTCACAGCACCCTGCCTCGTAGGCAAATCAAAGAAGCCATAACATCGGCGAACCGTAATACTTCAAACAAGGACAATGACACTACATCACTGATGAAAATAACACCACGTTCGAAAATACCTAGTTTCGTTACACTATCAACCCAAATCTGAACATTCATAGTCTGATTGCCTTTCCTTTGCTGGAATCAAACGGTGAACCTCTAAATCATGCTTAGAGAAATTCTCCTTTCAAGTCATTCACCGCGTCAACACATAAACGAGCACTCCACCATTACATCAATACTGTGAGATAACAACTCAAAAACATCATAGCAACCTGTGCATAGCCTCAATATAAAAAATACAACTACTAAGCTGTTTCTTCTGCAAAAAGACAATGATAACTTGCTCGAATGCGCAGGGAGAAACATCATGCTCCATTTCTGTAGTACCACTGCAACTTCTCGGTGCCCAATTGAAACGAGCGTTCATTATCGTATAATAATGAGTAGGAAGGAAATAAAGGCATAAGCCTCAAAGGAATCAAATCACATGATGAGTAATCAAGAAGGGAAATGCTCCTAACAGCCTTGTAGCCTCCCGAAGATAAGTACATACGTCTCCGTACCGATCTGCGAAACTTTACTAGACTTGATCATGACTCGTGAGACCTAAGTGAACCTAATGTGATACCAAGCTGTCATGACCCAAAATTCACTAAGGTCTTGATAGCGCCTAACACCGCTGTCAGGCAAGCCAGCGGTGAATGATTAACTTAATTACTCCTTTTAGTATTTGAAATCATATTTTTCATTAATTAAAGAGTATGAAATTAATTTAAGGTAAGTGATAATATTTACATGAACTACAATAATGAACAATCCCGTAAAAGCCCCCAAAAACCCAGTGTCACAAGTGCATGAACATCAATTAATGAGTACACCAATAATATAACATCCCTCTAGAATACAAGTTATACGGGGAATATAAATAACTCCGATGGAGACCCTGTATGCTGCGGATCGTATCATGGAAGTGCATCTTACTGTAAAGTCCTGACAACAGTCATGTCTCGGCACCCAGAGGAACACTAGATTCATATGTATACCTGCAATAAGTGCAACAAGTGCAGCATGAGAACGTAAATCAGTGCGTACCCAGTAAATATCTAGCCTAACCCTAGAGAAGTAGTGACGAGGGGTCTACATCGACACTTACTAATGATCCAATAATATAGATACAGTAAGAAGTAAACATATATGGGGAAAAGTAAGTAAACGAGATAAACAAGTATAAATATGTCGTACAATCTTTCTCTCAACAATTCAACTCAAACTCTCGATTAGCAGTTACCTCCTCCACCGGAGTATGTATGTATATATATATATATCGACACTTACTAATGATCCAATAATATAGATACAGCAAGAAGTAAACAGATATGGGGAAAAGTAAATAAACGAGATAAACAAGTATAAATATGTGGTACAATCTTTCTCTCAACAATTCAACTCAAACTCTCGAATGGTAGTTACCTCCTCCACCGGAATATGTATGTATGTATCTATCTATCTATACATATATATATATATATATATATATTTATATATAATGCTTCACCATATAGGTCGTCATAATTGAAATCAGGAAAACTCCCAGATATACTGGCTTTTTTGACAAATAATACACACGATTCCATAGGAGTACTTTATAGAAATGCCGAGGCGTACGGCCCGATCCCACCATAATCTGGTACATAAGCATAGAAATATCTATTATATTGCCGAGGCGAACGAACCGCTCCCATGAGAGTGTGTTACATAATCTTGCCGAGGCGAACGGCCCGATCCCATAAGATGTGCATGCCGTGGGTCGAACGACACGAACCATAGATGTATCTATCCTGCCGAGGCGAACTACCCGATCCCATTAGAATAAGAATCTTTGACGGGTCCTTGAACCCACTCACGAAGGGACATGTGAGTTAGAAGGAGCTTTGAGGAAACCTATAATTCACGGGTAATCACGAAGCCCGTCGAATCTCTACAATAGCGAGTCTATCGCTCTATACGAGTCTAGTCTCAAGTCGTAATGTAACATAAAGGAATTTATTAGGCCAGGGACTACTCAAATAGTACAACTATAGCATAGTGTGAACCTAAAGTCTACCCGAATAATAACATGGATTTAGCTACGTACCCCGCAACAAGTAGCACATATCAAATACATCACCTAGGGGTAGTTTCCCTCGCACACAGTTAGACAGGAAACTTGCCTCGCTCTGAAGTTCCATAACCGGCTCCAAAGCCTATCTAACAACTCAAACTGATGCCTGTCGATCCAAACTAGTCAAACAAGGTGCAAACCAATCAAAATATACTCTAATACCCATAAACAATCAATTTAAGCAATTCTCAACTTCACTCGAAAAGTCAATAAAGTCAACCCTCGGGCTCAGGTGCCCGGATTCCAAAAATTATAAAATATAAATTTTACTCATAACACCACGAACTCAAATATATAATGTATTCCTAATTCCATGTCAAATTTTGTGGTAAAAGTCCAAAAATACTAATTTCTAGGTTTCTTTAAAAATCTCACAATTTCTACTAATTTCCATGATTAATCCTTGTAGAATTCATGTAGTTAGCTAATAATACGTGGGAATTACTTACCTTGCAATAGATGATGAAAATCTCCCCTTGAATTTCTCCAAAAATAACCCGAACCAAGAGAGAAATGAGCAAAATCCCGATTTAAAACATATATGTCCACGTTCGCATTTGCGAATGAATAGTGTTCGCAATTACGATGAACATTGTTCGCAATTGCAATGAACGGTGTTCGTAATTGTGAATGAATAGTGCCTCACCAGATCTCCGAAATGATACGAAACTAGCCCGAAACTCATCTGGAACCCCCCCCCCCCTCGGACACAAACCATATACAAATTTCAATCATAAAACACGCTATAGACCTGATCGCGCACTCAAAACATTGTAAAGAGGTCATCTTGACCGGATATTGACCATGGTCAAACTCCAAATTTCTTAACTTTACTAGTCTCTCGACCAATGATCCAAAATACACCCAAGCCCCTCGGGACCCCGTCAAATCATACCAACAAGTCCCAAAATATGATATGAACTTAGTCGAGGTCTCAAATCACATCAAACAACTCTGAAACTACGAATCTCCCTCAAATCGAATTATGAGTTATGAAATTTCCAAATTTTATAATTTGCGCTGAAGCGTATCAAATCAATCCAGAATGACTTCAAATTTTGCACACAAGTCATAAATGACATTACTGACCTATTCCCACTTTCGAAATTGGTATCCGACCCCGGTATCAAAAAGTCTATGCTCGGTCAAACTTCCAAAAAATATTCAATTTCCAACTTTCGCCAAATGACGCCGAATTGGCTTAAGGACCGCCAAATCCACATCCGGACGCGCTCCTAAGACCAGAATCACCATACGAAGCTATTCTATGGATCGGAATCCCAAAAGGACATTGATAACATCAAAATCCACTTCAACCCAAACATATAAAATTCATCCAAAATGCCAACTTTCCACAATAAGCGTTGAAACGCTCCGGGGTCATCCAAAACTCAATCCGGAAATATTCCTAAGTCCAAAATCAACATACGAACATATTGTAACCTTCAATTCCTTATTCCAAGGTCGTTTACTCAAAAGCCAAACCTTAATCAATTTGTCCAACTTTAAGCTTCCGAAATTAGAATTTTCCATCCAAATCAACTCTGAACTTCCCGAAATTCAATTCCGACCACACGTACAAGTCATAATACATGAAGTGAAGCTAATCAAGGTCTCAAACTGCCGAACGATGGGCTAGAGCTCAAAATGACCAGTCGGGCCGTTACACCCCCGACTCAACTCGTTTTGTCAGTTCTTCGAGCATTTTCATGATTGCAGGAACGACTCACGATTCATTCTCGTTCCATTTCTTCAAAACTAATTTGACCCTGTGGACAAGTTCCTAGGATGGCTGGGGCTCGATCCTTCTTGGTGGGTGATTCTGATTTTGGAGCTGGGCTATCGCTGCTTGTTGAGCCTGCAACATTTCGAAGATCACCCGCAAGCTGATCTCTCCCTCTTCGCTGCCATGTGGGCTTTGAGAGGCTGATTAAACATCCTTGCGGATGTTGTTCTCGGGACGACCAAATTTGCGTTGATGGTTACATACGAGCTGACGCCGATTGGATATACAGTCGGAACTCCATTGAGGCCAACTGGAGGTACGTCGTTCCCTGGTGCTATGAATCATTGTCCACATGTAGGGGTGCTGACTGGGAGTTCGACATTTTGATCCTGGAACTAAAGATAATCGAAAGAACAAGTGTAAAATAGTGTGTGTTCTGAAAGTTTTTACCAGGTAATCACTATTATCCTTAGCCCCACGGTGGGCGCCAAACTGTGTACCCTAAAAATCGGATAACAATTGAATTTATACGTGGTTTTAAGGATACGTGATATAACTTGATAAAAATTAAGAAAACAGATTAATATTAAAATTGACGATAAAGAATAAATGCAAACCACGTGAATCGAACAACCTTGGCCCTCGAGTTCGATCCTCCTTGAACCAACAGATGTCTCAAATGTATGAACAGAATAACAAGAGGATAAAAGCTAGAAAATGATAGTATATTGCTTTATGTTGCGAAATGTGATATCTTTTCCAAATGATCGATCAGACCCCCTTTATATAGTAGGGGAGGCCTACTCTTGATACAAGTCTATATAAGGTAAAAAGATCTCACGATTTGCTAATTAATCGGCCTATCCTTGACACGTGCCGAGATTTTTGTCGTGATCTACAGCTGATCGCGATATTTCGTCCTTCTGTTATTCGGCATAGAAAAGTTTCCTCGATCTCGTCTGATCTCGATTTTGTTCTCTCGAGCTTAACAATATAACTTCGCACTTCGGTTCGATATAATTCGACGTCGAACTTTAACATATCACATTCCAGTCTCGATTAGTCATATAAGGGGCGAACCCCATTTTGACCGTATACACATAGCTAGCTAAAAGAACAATTAATCTAAATGAGTCCACCTAATCGTTTAAATTAAAGTATAATATTTATATAATTCATATATAATTAGATAATCTACGTATACCAGCCAAGGACTGATCAGTTATTTACGTAAAGACCCATTGCTAAAACTTAATGGTACTATAAATTCTCCAAGCTCACCCTTTTCCCTTGTTCTTCATCGACAACTCATACTTACCCATCTTGTAATCATTAAATTTTAACTATTTGTTCCATTAATATAATTTGTTATTACAAGTTTTTTAAGTAATAAATTTCACTGATTATGAACAACTAGCTGTAACATTTTTTTTCGGTAGTCGGAAAAGTTAAAAAAGGTTTTGCACGGTCAAAGTTAAACTCTAAAAATAATGCTTCTCATAGTGCTAGATAGTTGACTCTAACATGCTTTTCCACTAATGGAGGCTAGTTATCCACACTTAAATGATGGCTTTGTGCCTTAGACTTTGGTCTTAAACATAATAAAATCACGTATCCACTTTAAATATCACTAACTTTCTTTATGCTCATTCCTATATATTTTAAGGAGGGTTTCCAGTGTCGGACTATAAAGGCCGAAAGATACTTAATAATTAAAAAAAAGTTCTTCTGGCATTCCCTATAATGTACGTGTTGAATTGATCTTAATTGACACTCCTAGAACAGCATTAAATAATTTTTAAGGGTCGTTTGATACATGGAATAGAGATAATAAATCGGGACAAAATTTGGGATTAATTTGATCTCATTTTTGGTTTATTGTATTAGCTAATATCCTAATAACTTTTGTACTAAAATGATGAGATTAGTTATCCCGTGTAGAAAATGGAATATAATACTAATCTCATGGAATATCTCGCTCTAAAGCATATTCTGAGATATCCCGCCATTATACCAAACGACACCTCAGAATATTGGGTTAAAGTAGGACACGCTTGAAGAAAAAGATTGAGAAGAAATGAATTAATCTGACGTCACTTATTCACGCACCTAATTTTTTTCATACACATAATTAAATTAAATATCAGACGTTGTAGTTTTTGGTTTAAGGTATTACTATTATATATATTAAGGCGTAGTAGTACTGGGAGCATTAAAAAGCGTAATACTAACCTAAGGGGCGACCCAGTTGTGGGTCGTTACAAAGGGGAATTACTACTACTATTAATATTCATATGTTGCATGTTGTAGAACTGATGGTGCAACCCTTGTGACAAAATGTGTGCCTGAGAGATCTTCCTCCAAAGCTAGTTATACAAAAGACAAGTGGTTGTGCAAAAACAGCAATGCCTACAATGTTATCCATATGACAGCCATCCTACTTCACTAGCTTGGTTGCTCTTTTATATATATGCATCACTATCCAAAAGCATTTTGAAGTGGTTTAACGGCAAATATTCATGTGATTAAACTGAAAAAAACCTCTCGTGTTAGTGGAACACAAGATAAGAGCATTTGAAATACCAAAGCCATAACATGGGTATGTTTGGTACGGAGGGGAATATTTTAAAGAGACTTTTTACAATTTTTTCATGTTGAGTTGAATTGAATGTTTGGGAGTTTCTTTTTTTTGTTTTGTTACGAGATAATGAAAGAAGAAGAATAATATTGCAGAGAAAGAAAGAGAGAGGGAATTTTTATTGAATTTTGTGATGAATTACAATGGAATAGGACCCCTCTATTTGTAAGAAAAAAGTGACTTAGCCACCAAGTAAAATCCCTAAGATCTCTCTAAAATGTAGACATTCACTTTAAATAGAATTCTATTTATAACACTCCCCCTTGAATTTTTAATCAATAAATAATGTGCCTCGTTAAAACCTTAACTAAAATAAAACCCAGTGGGAAAAAAAATTTAGTAAAGGAAAAAGAGTACACATGTTTAGAAATACACCTTTTGGTTGCCTCATTAAAAACCTTGCAAGGAAAACTCAATGGGACAAAATATACACCGTACATCAATATAATAAGATGAATTATTTGGTTCCTGATCCTGAACCAGTTGTGATGGGAGAATGTAATACACGTTTGTGTATAACACATATCAAACTGATGTTCTCATAAGCAATAGTTTAGCTATTAAATGGATGCAGTCAATAAATCATTTTGCTAAACCATTTGTGATGTAACCAACTTATCAAGATGTACTATCTTGAACAGAAACTTGAAAATTATACTCTAAATTAAATTATTGAGCAAGTTACCTCGCAAATACCATGTTGCGGTTTAATAATAATTGCATATGTAACCATCTCATAGATGCATCTTATGTGGTATACATGGTAGGTGAATGAGCTCAGATTCACCTTTGATATCTCCAGCATTCATGGGATTCAATCCCAATTTTAGTTGGTATAATAATCGCGAGAACAAGCAAAATAAGAGAATTCATAAAAAACTTTCTAGTTCTTTAATATTTATCCATGTGAATTCTCTTTTATTTTTGCACATCATACTTAAATTAACATGTCTAAAATCAATTATGCCAACTGGATAAATTATCAATATTGATAAACTTCAGGTTTATACCATGACGTGTGCAATTATCAATAAACTCCAAGTTTATTATGATATGAGTTTTTATATCAATAAACATCCACTTTATTGTGGTATTCTTTTGTTTGTGTAGTACAAACTGGAGAATAAAGCGGGTAACGTTTCACATACATATTACTCAGCTACAAGTTGTAGTAATAGAAGATATTAAATCTTTCCTTTATTTATAGTCTCAATATAACCAACCACTTTCGCGGATACTTTATATTATCAAAATTTCTTTGAGACTTACTACGGCACAATAAATTGACATGATAGTCAATTGTATTCCTCCAAAATAGTAATAATTGGCTCTTCGAGAGTTCTCAATTAATTTTGTACTACCACGTATTCATCAACATCTATATGGTGAATAAACTTTTAAGGAGAAAGTTATACCATTATGGTCATGGTCAAAATTATATGCAAGATCTATTTCATGCATTACTGTTATTCTTTAATAATCACATTACCAAAATATTTTGGCGTACAATAGGTATGTGACCAATGCTCATTCATGCTATAATAATGACATTATTTTCTTATTTCCTCTCAAACCTCCTTCTAGAGGTGAGTGTGGTATATTAACTACCACTAGCACGTTCATATTCTTCCAAGAATGAATATGTATTCATAAAATCAGACGTTGTCATATTCACAACACGAATGGACCAAAATCATCTATATGTGCTTTATAAAATTTCATGTCAAATCGATAACAAATATTAGTTTCACAAAGTGAAGGATTATTTTGAGAATCCTTATTATTCTCATTATCACAAATATGACGATTATAATTTTGTCTATTGCCACGTCCACATCCATTGATACGTTCATGGTAATAATTTGGTCTTCTTTCATACTTATCACATATTGCTATCACTTCCCTTAAGAGGAATGATAATGAAGCAAATTCAATGGAATTGTTTTCACTTCTTTGCCCACAATCATACATGAATTTGATCATGGCAAGGCATAAAAAGGTTACCACTTCGGGTGGTTATAATTTCTTGCAAACTCTATAAGAGTTATAATCAAAGTTTATTGTCTTTGCTTGCATTTAAATCAAATTATAAAATTTTAAGAATTTAAAAGAGAAAAATAAAGTAAAATATTTACCTTATATTCAGAATTTAATCATGAAGGAAGTTCATGGAACACTTGACAATCATTATGCTCAATCCCAAAGCTTCTACTCAATTGGTTAGAGTCTCGTGCTGATAACGTGTTATGAAACAGTAAAAGAAGAAGAACAATATTGCAGAGAAAGAGAGAGAGAGAGGGAATTCTTATTGAATTTTAGGATGAATTACAATGGAATAGGACCCTCTAATTATAGGGAAAAGTGACTTAGCCACCAAGTAAAATCCCTAAGATCTCTCTAAATATAGACATTCACCTTAAATAGAATTCTATTTATAACATTCTTTTTATTTTTTGTATTTTTGTTGAATTTATTTATTCTAATTTCAGGAAATAAATTCCCTATTAAGAGAAGAGAAGATCATTTTCAAAACACTCTTTCAACTATCCCACCTCATTCGACCCCCAATTTCATCACTCTTCTCCTTTAGGCCCTGATAACCCCGATGCCCCAACCCCTTCATCGTGCGCGCGCCTCCA
Source organism: Nicotiana undulata (assembly GCA_005239495.1). Lineage (NCBI taxonomy): Eukaryota > Viridiplantae > Streptophyta > Magnoliopsida > Solanales > Solanaceae > Nicotiana > Nicotiana undulata. The sequence continues at coordinate 76,651 of ML299648.1, read as the reverse complement.
CCTACCCTTGCTCCCCTGTCCAACTTCGCACACCCTAGGCACATTCTCCCCTTTGCTACTACCCATAGCCCCAGCTCGCAGTAGGGCGTGGGAAGGCCGAGGGCCCGATTTAGGTCTAGGGTCGAAGTCAGGTTGTGGTTGGAGTCGAGGTCGATTATCGGGCTCAAATTTGGGTCAAGGTCGTGGTCGATCTCGGGTTTGGGGTCGAGGTTTGAGTCAGGTGTTGATTCTCGAGGTCAAGTCGAGATTGGTGTCAGTATCGGGGTTGGTTTGTGGTTGAGGATCGCAATCGACGGTCGAGGTCGGGTGTTAGAGTCGGGATCAGAGTTGGGGGTCGGGGTCTGATCCAAAGCTCGCCTACCCCTCCCACCAATATTTTCCTATATTATATATAAATGATACTAAGAAAACATTTTCGGCATCAGGTGTTGGAAAATTAGTTTTAGCATACTAACTAAACACCAGAAAATAAGCAAGAAACCCATTTATTTTTCAAAAAAATATTTAAAGTAAAATATTTAGATCCAAGCATACCCTATATGCATGATTTTTATGTATGTTTGTTAAAGTTCTATTAACGACTTCTGGTTTAAACTAAAACTTGTTTGAGGATGATTTGGTTTATGTGCTTTTGACTATATCCTATAGTTAGTGGCAATTTATTTAGTCTTAATGATTTTATAGGAGATATTTAAGTTAAATAGTCATGATGTAGTTTGACCAAAAAAGAACATTGTCTAATGATATCATTAAAGACCCACAAAAAGTTGCAATTCTAACACTTAACTCACAATGTACTCTTCAGAGTGATGACAGTAATTATGGTGTGAGATCATTTTCATTGTTCTCATTTCCCAAATCAATCTCCCTATTATTACTTCATTTTTCATATTTAATTTCTTCTTTTTGTGAAAGATTTTGATTGATTCAAAGCTATGCTCATTAAACTTCTTAACCATTTGTCCATTAACTATTCCCAACTTAAAACTCAATGCAGCCAGTTACAATTATATAAAATTACATGTTCTTTTAATCTTATCTTATTTGTATCAGCACGGTATAAATAATCACAAGTGTTCGATTAATCAAAGAACAAACATTCACCATTACAACTTACAAGCTTAATTAAAAATTAAAAGTAACTAAAATATCATTGTCAGCTCGTGGCACGTGTTGTTGAAATACACCATTGCTGAGTGGATGCGAAGCTCAACTAAGAGAATGAAGACGAAGCTTATAGAGAAAGAAACTTTGAAACTTTTGGATAGTTGTACGTGTATGGAGAGAAAAGAATCAATTAAAAGAGTTGCATCTACTGCTATAAACATGAATCAACTCTTAATAACTTATACTCTACAACTAAATCTGTTTTAACTAACTCCTAACACCCAACTAACACTATGCTAAAGTAATTGCATGTCACTCAGTCTCTTGCCATTCGTTTCTTAGCTTCCCACAATGCACAACTGTCATCCTAGCACTTTAACACCCCCCCCCCTCCTTCAAGCCTAGTGGTGTGAAAATATTCAGCAATCCTAACTTGGACAATAAATGATAGTGTTGCACACTGCCAAGTCCTTTTGTCAAAATGTCTGCTTCTTGCTCTTCTGTTGTCACATACTCAGGATGTATCATGCCTTGCTGCACCTTCTCCCTTTTGAAATGGCAATCAATCTCTATGTGTTTTGTTCTTTCATGAAACACAATTTTTTTAGTTATCTCCATTACAGCCTTACTGTCTGTGAACAGCTGTATTGGGTCAGGAACACATATTTCCAATTCCTTGAGCAAACCTAGTAGCCATACAAGTTCAGCTAATGTCAGAGTCATGCTCCTGTATTCTGACTCTGCTGAGCTACTTGCTACTATGTTCTGTTTCTTTGATTTCCAAGATATTAATGAGTTCTCTAGCTTTACCAAATAGCCAGTTACTGATTTTCTTGAGTTTGGACAACTTGACCAGTTTGCATCACAAAATGCTCCCAAGGTTGTATTCTTTTCCAAGACCTGGCTCATTCTTCACATATCTTACAAGTCTATAAGCTGCTTCAAGGTATAAATTCTTAGGAGATTGCATGAACTGGCTTAAGGTTTGCACACAATATGGTATTTCTGGTTTGGTTAAGGTCAATTAAAGAAACTTTCCAACCAATCTTTGGTATTCTTTTACATATTCTGATGTTGTATCACCATTGATGTTACATTGTTCATCATATTCATTAATGGTAAGCTTTTTGTTCTGCCCCATTGGAGTTAATGCAGGCTTAGAACCTGACATGCCTAATTTTGAAATCAATTACAAGCATATTTTCTTTGACAGAGTAGGATTCCCTTTTGTGATCTGTACACCTTTATTCCTAGGAAGTATTTCAGAGTTCCTAGGTCCTTCATCTTGAAATTGTTTTTTGCAAAGTGTTCTTGGCTTCCTGAATGAGACCATCATCATCACCTGTAATGAGAAGGTTATCTACATATACAAGTATTATAACATATCTGTTGTGCTTCTTCAGGGTGAATAGGTAATGATCATGCGTACTTTGTATGAAACCAGCATGTAGGAGTGCATTAGTGAGCTTAAGTTTCCACTGCATAGATGCTTGTTTAAGACCATATAAAGACTTGAATAGTCTACACCCTATTTTCCCCCCTTGGCTACCAAACCCAGGAGGTAGTTGCATGTGTACCTCTTCCTCAAGGTCACCTTGAAGAAAGGCATTATGAACATCCATCTGAAACAATGTCCATTGATTCATAGCTGCTAATGAAATCACAGTCCTAATGGTCACCATTTTGATCACAGGAGAGAATGTCTCTTGATAATGACCCTTCTTGTTGGTTGTATCCTTAGTCCTTCTTGATTTTATATACCCATTTGCAACAAATGGGAAATTTGCCTTTGGGAATATGAACCACATCTCATCTCTTGTTACTCATCAATGCATCTATCTCAGATTGCATAACATCTACTCATTTTCGATCCTTCATTGCCTGATTATAGGATGCTGGTTCAACATCTGTTGAAAATGCAGTAAGATAAGTCTGATAGGGAGCGCTCAATGTGTCATAGCATAGATAGTTGGACAAATAATATATACAAGTTGAATAAGAAGGCTTCATAGTTGGGCGAATGTAGTCCTTGGTACAGATGGTGGTTTTGATCTTCTGCCAGTTCTCCTAAGTTATGTGATACTTCCTCACTTGCCACCTTTGTTGCTTGTTATGGTTGCTGAATTGGAATCTCCCCATCACTACTATTGGATAAGTCATCCAGCTGAGGCACTGCATCTTCAATTCTAATATGTGGTTGTTCCATTTCTTGAGCAAAAACGTGCATTTCAGCGTGTTTCTTATGTGTAGGAACAAACTTAGAAGGAAAAGGATCAAATAGGAGAAAAATTGGTAAAAAAAAAAGAGCCGAAGAGAAAAGTCCAGGACAACGAAGCGAGGTTCACTTCGCTCGACCGGGACCGGAGCAGAAAAAAACCATCTTCTCCAGTCTGAAATATGAGAAGAAAAATCCGCCCCATACAAACCCTAGTCACTATAAATACATCATAGAACGTGTTTTTGAGGGGAGATACACCACTTTGGAGTGAGATAAGACTTAGGGGAGGCAAGAACACACTTGGAGCAAGGACAAGGATTCAACTTCACGTTTTTCCCTCGTTCTTCATCTATTTCTATTATTAGTTATGAATTCTAGTATTGTAATTTTGCATACTAGCATGAATAGCTAATTTCTTATCTAGGGTTTTGATGGAACCTTTTGAAGGATGAATTCTTGTGACATTTTTATATAATTGAGCCTTTGAATTTCTCTACTTGTTTAACTACATGCTTATTTCAATTGATTGAAGAGCTCTCAATTGAATGTGCCTATTTAGTATGTATTGCTTTGAAAATGGTACATATATAGGTAGTTGTTGAACAATATCACTCATAATGTATGTGAGGAATCAATAAGGAGGGTTTAAAGGTGGTATTAGGAATAACGAAACCTTGGTGCGATATTAGTGAGCGGTGAATAAGTGCCAGCTAGAGTAGTCGGAAGAATATATCTAGTAAATTGTTGTAGTTGCTCGAAAGAGAATTGCAACACCCAAAGTACTCATGATCGCTAGAGATTATTTTGACAAATTTATAGGAGATAAAGGATTCCGAAAGTTGGGAATTCATAACTCTAGGCCTCCTTAATCTTGTCTCTAACCCTTATCCTTGTTAAATGATAGTTTTAATGATTTTTACATTTATTAGTTAGTTAGTTTAGAAAAAAAAATCACATTCTTTATAACTTAGAAATTGTTCGAGTTTGTCTTCTTAGTGATATTAAATAGATGTACATAAGACATAGTTCTTTGTGGGATTTGACTCCAGACATTTAGATCGGATTATATTTGCAGCGATCACTTATCCTTTGTAGGACTAGAGTTGAGCGTGATGAAATTTTGGCATCGTTGCCCGGAAATTAACGGTGTAGCTTCAGGTTGTTGATACCCAATTCTTTTTTAAATTATTCTTAATTTGCGTATGTACCTTCAAAATCAGGTTTTCATGACAATTGGTATTTTTCTATAATTTTATCATATTTTTATTAATTTATTTTAATTTATCCAGTAGTTTTATCTCTAATAATTAATTACATATTGCATTATAAATGATTTCAAAAATATTCCTTAACTTAAAATATAATTTTTGGTCCTATTAAGACCAAATTATTTTACAATTAGCCAAATTGGCACTATTTGGCTATAATTGCAATAACTTTGCAGTTATAGTCTAATCATCTATTTTATGTTATATTTACTCAATTAGTCATTCATGTTTTTAAATACTAATTAATCATTTTAATTTAATTTATTATGCATTAATTTCATTTTTATAAATTATTTATCTATTTTAATTGGGTATTTAATAAGTAGCCACTTTTATTTTTAAATCCTAGCCTAATTAAATCTGAANATTACCCCCCCCCCCCCCCCCACCGTCTCATTTCCCCCTCTCATTTCTTATACTCAATTGTCTCTCTGAATCCTCTCACCTCTCTCTCTAAACGCTCCATCTACTGAGCCCTATCTCCCCTTCTTCGGCCACCTCCTCGCCGGAAACCATGGAGGTTTCACCTCTCACCAGCCTTATGGATCCTCCCTTCGCATTTGTGTCACCGGTTGAGGTTCTCAAGTGACCCAGAGGTGGTTCGCTCCCATCTCCAGTCTCATGCCATCTTTCCGGCCATCTATGGCCATTCGAGTATGATCTATCACCCTCCGGTTGAAAGCCGTCAAGATTTTGAGTTTTCTTCTTCTTCTCTGAGGTTTTCTCTGGAAACCCTAACCTTAAAACCCTCCGATCTTTCTAAATATGTAACAGATCTATGGATATTTTGAGGTTTTCACATGTTTTCTTCCAAAAATCTCATGTTTTAAGAACGATTTCTTCATCTTTAAAAAAACTAGGGTTTCTTAACCCCTTTCAAAACGCTTTCTCTTCTGATTTTTAGTACTAATCTATGATTCTCAGTCTGTTTTAAATGTTTATTTAAGTCTTCTCTTTTTACCTGAGTTATCATGTTAAAATCCCCAATTTTTAGGTTTCTGAGTTCGTCTTGGTTGCTATGTTTAATTAATATGTATGTTTCTCATGAACATCCTATGATTCTGTGATTTTTACTTTATGTTTGCTTGTTAGGGTTTCTGGTTTTGATTATTTCTGCCTATATCATGTCTATGTTATGCTCTATACGAAACCCTAACTCTTATGTGATACTAGTCTTCTTATGGTTTTGATTCTTGTCTATTACCTGTTTATTTTCATAATGCTATGGTAAATCATTGTTGTCCGTAATTTTTCCATGACAAATACTTCACTGATCTTGCGTGATGTTCTTTACTGACTTCTAGTATCTTCTTTAAACTATGATATTTTTTGAGTGATACTGATTGCCCAGTTTTCAAATTGTTTCCTTACTTGCGTGGTGTTTTCCTTGATTAGTATTGATTCCCTGTAAGTTTAATCTCATTCGAGATCCTCTTGACCTATTTCTAGAATTAAATTGTACTATGCCTTATTTTATGTGTATAAATATGATGTCAAATATTTATTATATACTTTCCTTACTTGATATATTATGTATTTAGTCCTAATTGTATGCCATATACCTTTACTACTCATATTAGGGTAAGAATCAATTTTCAATTGATTCCTTTCCTTATTTAACACAGCTTGTGTCCGTTTGAACTATGACTCCCTAATTAAAGGGAGTCCGGGTCTTAATTGATTCTGATTAGATTATTCCTATAACTGTGTTAAATTAGTACCCCTTACCTTATTCTTCTGCCTGTTTTAAACGATAAATACCTCTACTCTCTTCTTAGCATACACACGAACAAGTACACTGTTCTGAACTCTCTCATACACATACATATTCTCTCTTGTTATTCTTGCTGGTTATTTGCTATTCTCAGTCGGCTGCAAGCCAAGACTGAGTATTATACACTCTACTACTCTGCATTCTGCACTTATTCTCTACCTTAACTAGTATGTTTTCAGTTTAGCTTAAAGCCCCCAAAATAATATGTGTCTATTTGTATTTCAATTCCTTTTGTTTCTACTATGCTTTTACTTGTGGTTCTTTTGCCTACCTTTCAATTAGCATGCCTACTTGGTATTTTACCAATGTGATTATCCTTTCCCTTTAGTTTCAACATGTCTACTGCTTTCTTATATGTTCCACTATGACTTAGCACACTACCAACATGCACTATATGTCACTTGGTTACTATGTGATCCTGGACACATGCTATACTCATGATTCCTCCCCCCTGAACCTATATGTGACTCTGTTATAGGCTATCCCCTCTTTAGCACTCCCTCAATCTGGTTCTGTTAAGTTCCTGGCATGAACCCCATTGTGACAAATTATTTCTGTGATTGTTTAGGTTCTGTACAAGTCTGTGATATTTTAGTACTTCTCTGATGTTAACTTGTATACAAATATGTTTCTATGTATGGCCTATTTGTCCCCAATCTCTGCTTCCTTGTTTGTGGTTGTTCCCCTGTACTCTGTGTACTGTTTGGTGCCGGTTGGTTATTCTGATTGCTCTCTTCCCTTTTCCTTTCAAAACTATTTTCCTAAGCCACTCTCTTACTATTATGCAAACCTATTCCAAATAAACTATTTTCAGAAAATGTTCTTTCAACTCAACTCTTTCAAAACTATGTCAAGCACTCTCACATATATTTTTAGCAATCTAGGTTCTGCCCCTTTAGTGTGTGAATGCTTTGGGATCCATATGAGATCCCACTGAACTCTGACACATTAGAGCTGGCCTTTCCACACTGCACTTACTCAACATGGTTATGAAAATCCGGTTGTGAGCACTGCTTGGATCCGTTGAGATCCTTAGGGAACTCTGACACACCTGGATTTGTATGTAAGTCTGTGAATTAATGGCACTTGAAGCATTCTGGAGATTTTGGGCCTATCCGCAGGCTCCCTATAGTATAACTTCTTCTTTTCTTATTTCAATTATGTAATTTGTGCGAATGGTTTGTAATGATTATTGTAAACAACTCTTTGGGGATGTATAGTGAAAAGGGAGGGGTAACTATGCATGCTTTAGCTATAAAAGGGGTAGATACCATGTTATTAGGCCTTATTTCCCTATCTGCGCAATAGAAATAATGCTTAGGACTCATTTCATGCATTAGAGATCATGTCCCCTAGGACTTACACTTACTGTTTTCAGCATGTCCATCTCACTATCATATCACTTAGAAAACCCCTGCTGATAAAATGGTATTTTCTGCCAATCATGTTCTATGCTGCCATATACACCTAGAGATCCTGTTTTAGGCTAAACAACATTAATGAACGTGTTATTTTGCATCTCCTGAAACCGTGTTTAAACATTGCAATATCGTACACTTAGAGATCTTGTTTTAGGATAAAACAACACCAATAAACATGGCGTCTCCAAATCCATTGCATACTCTGAAAGCATGTTTAAACGATGTACACTTATGCATTTAGAGATCCTGCTTAGGTTCTGCATACACATCAATCTGCATCTCTGTGCATTAGATACCCTGTCCTTAGGATTGCACTTTTAATACACCTAGTCTAATTACTGATACATGAAAAGGAGTAAATAACAACTTCACTCAGTCCTTTGCAAATAACTTGTAATGAATTTGTATTCTGGACACCTAGAACAACATGCTTAGGTGATACAATGTCAAACATATCCCCTCTAAATAATTCTGGCAATTGGTATACTGTGTCTGTCACGACCCGAATTTACCCTCCGAACGGTCTCGTGACGGAACCTAGTCACTATGACTAGGTAAGCCTAAAACTGTGGAAAAAATAAGACAAATAATAACAAAACAGTAAAGAAGAAGTAATACTATAAAGTTTAGCCGCTCGGCATCTACAACTTTTAATTCCCAAAACCCGGAATGTCACCAAGTCACAAGCTTTACAATATAGCTCTATACGACGGAATTAAGAAAAATATCTCTATCTATGAATTATATCTATACTAGAGTAGGAAGGGGACTCGAAAGGTTTTGCGGACGCGGCAGAAATACCTCACGGTCTCCTAGCAGCAGCTGCAGTACTCCTAGCAGGAACGCTGTGTACTGGTACCTGGATCTGCACATGGGGAAAACATGCGCATAAAGGGCATGAGTACTCCACATTCGGTACTCAGTAAGTGCCAAGCCTAACCCTAGTCAAGTAGTGACGAGGTCAGGTTGAGGCTTTACTAAGTTTGAAACATACTAAGACAGTTATAAGATTGTACAGCAAAAAAATCAGTAGAAATAATGATAAGCAGAAATTTAGGAAAAACTGGGAGAAACGAGTAAAAGAAACTCCCGGCTCAGCACAACATAGAACTCAACAGAAATCATGCAATGCAATACAAGGGAAAGCTCCCAGATCTCGGTCCGTAGACCCAGTTTAAATATGCCATGCAGTACAGGGGGAAAGCTCTCGGATCTCGGTCCGTAGTCCCAATTTAAATATGCTATGCAGTACAGGGAGAAAGCTCCCGGATCTCGGTTCGTAGTCCCAATTTAAATATGCTATGCAGTACATGGGGAAAGCTCCCGGATCTCAGTCCGTAGTCCCAATTTAAATATGCAATGCCGAATGGATGTCGAATGCATCGTAATTAAACCGTTTAGGAAGGATAGTATACAAGAATAGGGTAGGACTACCTAAGCATGGCTTAATTAATAGTAAATAAGATAAAAACTCAGGTAAGGCAAGTAAACATGTTTGAATCCTAAGTTAACTACTCAGTTTAAACAGTAAGCAGTAATATAGGAATGAAAATGAGATATGCCATGGAAAGAACAGTGGTATTCTTGTAAAAATTACCCATGCACGCACTCGCCACCTCACGTACACGGGATCCTCATAGTGAAAATAAGTTTAAAATGCCTAAGGGAAAGTCCCCAACACAGAGTTAGGCATGCCACTTACCTCGACTGCGCAAATCAACTCTGTACCACGCTCTTGCCACGAGTATCCGACTCCGGGTGGCCCAAATCTAATAAATTTGATTGCATAATGTAAATAACACTTTAAGGGGACAAATTAGCTAATTAATCCGAAGCTAATATCCGAAATTAGGAAATTCGCCCAAAAAGTCCCCGGGGCCCACGTCTCGGAATCGGGTAAAAATTATATTTTCTGAACCCCCATCCACTCACAAGTCTAACCATATAAGAATCTCTCAAATCGGAGGTCAAACACCCAATCAAAACCCAATAATTTGGTCTATGAAGTTTCTTCCCATTTTCCCATTTTCCACACAAGATTTTCGAAATTATAGGTGGAATTGAAGATTAGAATCATGGAAGTTGACCTATAATGGTTAGAAATCACTTACCCAAATCACCAAGGTGCAAAATCCTCCAAAGATCGCCTCTCCCGATCTCTCAAAATAAAAAAAGAAGGTGAAAATAACATAAACCCTCGGTTTTGGGTTTTTAAACACTGCACAGGCATTTCTTCTATGCGATCGCGGAGAGTAACTTCACACGCCCAGGACTACCTTCAGTGCTATCGCGATACAAGGTCTGCTATCGTGGACCTCCTTCTCCCAAAGCACTGCGATCGCGATGGAGTCCACGCGATCGGGTAGAACAATACTAACCCTGCTCCTCCGGCCTAAGATTCACTATGTGATCGCGTCCTAAGGCATGCGATCGTGGAGGCAAATTTCCCAAGGCACTGCGATCGCGGTCAACATTGTGCGATCGTGAAGAACAAATCACAGGCCTACCCAAAATGCCTTATGCGATTGCGGAGTGAGACCTGCGATCGCGGAGAGCAAACCACTGCTGGTGAAAAATCAGCCAAGGCCTTTTGGCCAAAAGTGTCCGTTTGAACACCCGAAACACACCTGAGGCCCCCGGGACCTCAACCAAAACCAACAACCAACCCTAATACCTCATTCAAACTTGGTCGAGCCTTAAGAACACATCTTATAACATCAAAATCATCAAATATGCATAGATTCAAGCCTAAGGACTTATGAAATTCCTAGAATTCAAATTAGATGCCGAAACACATCAAAACTCATCTGAATGACCCCAAATTTTGAACACATGTCATAAATGACATTACGTACATGCTGTCGCTTTCAGAATTTCATCCGAGTTTGATATAAAAATCTCACCGATCGGCCGATATCGCCGAAATTCTAACTTTCGCCAATTCAAGCCTAAATCTACAACCGACCTCGAAAACACATTTAAGGACTAGCTACAACCCGATTTCAAAAGCAAAAATCCACATTTAAGGACTAAGTGTCCAAAAGCACTCCGGATTTCACCACTCGACGCTCCGACAAGTTTCAACAACATAATTAGTCATGTGAGAAGCAGTTATTAGGGGATCGGGGTGATAACTCTCAAAACGACCGACCGGGTCGTTACAGTCTCACACCTAGGCAAGCCTTAGGTGACTAATGTGTTTAAAACTGGAAATATGCTTCCCTGTATATGCCGCTTAATGCTTAACATGTTTAAAAATCAGTAGGCAAATTGATTAGGACTACTTTCTAAATTATGGGAACAATCTGTATTCTGAGCTCATTTAGATATCATGTCTTAGGACTCTGAATTTGAATACTGCCCTTAACTGTGTATGAGTCGTGCTGCCTATTTGCATTACCTGTGGAGGTATACTTGAGACTTTTCTCTGATGTCTCTGTGTTTCCCCCCTAATTGCAGTCCTCTATGTTCTTATTTGTCGCCTTAGTATTTTTCCTTTAAACCTGAGGGTCTCCCTAGAACCTCTCTTACAGGTAGAAGTCCTAACTTCATCCAGGACTATCAGGAAGTGACGGGTAAGAACACGCAATAGCGGTCGTTGACCAACACTCGCTTTAATTACCTCTACGAGGTGGGAAGGGTAGATATGTATATGATGACCGGTGCGCTAATACCACGTGTAGCCCATCTTTGAGGAGTGGCATACCGGGTATTGCATTGATGTGATCCATATGACAAACAACCTAGTACATCCTTATCCCCATATGCATGTTTAGATTATAACTCTTTCAAAAACTTTTACTTAGTTATTAAATATTTTCAAACTTAGTAACACATGTATGCTTAGACTGCGAACCTTTCAAAACTATTTACTTTTCTTGAACATTAATTGCCTATTTTCTACTTGTACAAATTCACAAAGTTGTTTGGCCAGGAACCACAGTTGTGGATTTTGAGGGGTGCCTAACACCTTCCCCTTAGAATAATTTCAATCCCTTACCCTATATCTGGTTATCAAATCAATGTATGTAAATAACTCAAATAGGTGCCCTAACGCACCTTAAAATTATTAGGTGGCGACTCTTCAAAATCTTGCATACCCCTTTCCCAAAAGGAAACGAGTTGTCCCAATAATGTCAAGAACCCTTGACCGGCCCGAGAGGAGTTGGAAAAGAGGGGGCGTGACAACATGGCGACTCTGCTGGGGATATCTAGGCTTTTACCATTTCAAATTTCTTTGTGAATCTGTACCTCTTCCCATTCCCCTTATGTGCAATTAATTGTCTATTTCTTTCAAGCATTTAATTTTCCTTAAAAAGAAAAACTGACATATTTTCTTGTTTCCTTTTGTAATCGCTTTTTAAATTATAACTGTTGTATTTACCGCTTTCATAACGTGCAAATACATGACTACATGCCTTTACTGTTTATTTATTGCATAATCATTCTCAACATCATACTCCACTCGTGCCAAAACAAATCCTATAGCAACGCTTGATGAGCGGTTGCGCCCTTCCTATTTTTATCACCTATAAATTCGGAAATGCTTATTTGCGGTAAAACTAGTCGATCAGCGGTGCAGTCGAAGGTTCCGTGTCTTTCCCCCTTGAGTTTTCTGCTCAAGGGTACCAGTCTAATACCCCATAGAAACCTTACTCCGTTATATTGTTGCATGCATCATGGTCAAACCTAGCTAGGCTAATGTGTTGTCCGCACAATGGCCTTTAAGATAGCCTTGTCCAAAGTCCATCGGGTTTTCATAATCCCAATGGACGACATCACGTTCTGTGCATTTATTTGGAGAACTGAATGCTCCTATGTTAATCATTGATGTTAAATAGTCGAGTCTGGTGGGGGTAAGGGCCTAATCCTGTTTACCTTGTAGAAATATGAGGCACGAGGTCCCCATATTCGGCATGGTTACCAACATCCACCCAAAGCTTCTGAACTGGTGGGGAGACCTTCATTCTAGCGATAAGACACTCGTCAAGAAATACTTGGGTAATCTATTGTCCCTCCTAGACATCCAGCCTAACAACATGATGATAGAGGCTGTCACTTTATTCTGAGATAGTGAAAGAGCCGTCTTCCGTTTTGGGGACATTGAAATGACGCCATTGCTAGAGGAAATAGGAGGACTGGCAGGATTAGTTTGGAAAACTCTTGGGCTGTTAATGCCTAAAAACCGCACAGGCAAAGGTTTCTTAAAAATGATGGGCTTAAATAAGAACACAGAGTTAGGGTGTCTGAAAGAGTCGTACACCCATTTCGACTACTTGTATGAAAGATACGGTGATAACAAATCATACCCTACCTTCCATGACGAATTCACTATCATATCCTTGGGACACATTCACCGTAGGGTGTTCGTCTTCATGGTTTGCTTCCTGGGGCTGATCGTATTTCCGACAAAGAAAGAGAGAATCCACACTAGGTTGGCTATGGTAACCAAGACCCTAATGGAGGGAATTGGTGAGCAGACTTTCAGCATCGTTCCTATGATCATCTCAGACATCTACCGAGCCTTAGAAAAGAGTCAAAGAGGATCTAAGCACTTCGAAGGCTGCAACCTATTACTACAACTCTGGCTTTTAGGACATCTTCAAAAGGGCCAGCACCGGCAAGCGTTTCCGAGAAGGGCGTGGAATTACCACATCGCTTTCCATCACCCAAAGCGAATGACTTATATTCCTGAGAGGTTTGCTCAGCCTGAGAATGCCAAAGAATGGGCGGAGTTCTTCGATAATCTAACTGAGGAACAAGTTCAATGGATGTTCGAGTGGTCTCCAACAGAAGAATTCATTGTTCGGTCCAGGGATGCACCGTTCTTGATACTAATTGGTCTGAGAGGAACATATCCTTACGTCCCTCTCCGGGTTATGAGACAAGAAGGCAGAAAGCAAGTCATACCAAGGGTCGACAAGATGAGCCATTTCCGAGTCGACTTTCAGGATGATGATACTCCTCACAAGTGCCAATCCCAACACATGTGGCGCTGTAAGATCATAATGGAAAAGGACACGATCGAACCAGACAGATACCATGCAGGCTGTACACCTTTCTACTCAAGGTGGTTAGAAGACAATTGGGATGGTCTAGGCAGACTAGGGTTCATCCGAGGCCACAGGATCATAGATGAAAAGGTCGAGGCCTAGTACAAGTATAATCAACTGCGCAATAGGATCCGTGAATGTGAGAACGAGCACCGTGAGATACACGAGACCAATAATAAGTTGATTGAAGAATGGAAAGACATGGCCGTCCGTGCCAATAGAAAGTTGGGGTACCTGGAGCAAGGCATAGTCGAGATGGAGGGTAAGATCATCAAGAGGGTTGAAGACTGTCAAAATGTTGAGGGAAACGAAGGTGGGCATCTAGCCAGAGCATATCTACTGCTAGGACTTCGCGAGCTGTGGAACCTGTTCAAGCGAATCAAGGATGCCTAACCCGGGGAAGGTCCTTCTGGGACCAAGTACATAGGATTTCCTTTTTCGTTTTATCAATGTAATGAGGACCATGGCCATTAGTGATTTTATTTCCTGCTTATTTAGTGTCGTTTTAGATTCGTCTATTTTTACATTAATGAAATGAGGCATTTGGGCATTTCAGTTCTCCAAATTTATTTGTCGCTAAGCCTACCTCGGGCACAACGAGGCTCCCCAAATTAGGACACGCTCTATATTCTCGCACTATGTGCTTAAATATCGCAATACTTTTTCATAATCCTCACTGACTTGGCTACCTTTTGTTTTTGTTTTTATTTTCTTTCTTTTTATTATTCCCCTCCCCAAAGGTTGGTTTGTGCACTCTGGCCTCATCATCCTACCTCACAAGATCCAGGGGCCCTCCACCCTCTCCTCCTCCTAGTCCTCCCAAAGGCATAAACAAAGGCAAAAAGAAAATGGAAGATTCAGGCAACCTCAGGAAAGAGAACACAATTGAACGGGTAGAGGCCCTGACGGCCAGGGTGTTCAGGTTCAGAATGAGACTATGTCGCAGCTAGAACAGAAGTTGTTGAAATTCCAGGAAGAACTTGATCAAGTTCGAAATCTGGCAAATCTATCATTCACACTCAGTGTCCCAGACGTCAACCTCCCCAACACCTGAAATCTTATACCTTCTCAAAATACCCCGAAGCAACAAAATCATCCCACAGTCCATCATCACACCACTCTACAAAAAAAGCAAACCCTTCCAACGCAATGCAATACCTGCCATACTCCAAAGAACACTCTGTTACTCATCCCAGAACCACAAAACTCCACAAATGAACACCTCTACACCCATGCACCAGGCCATCACAACAACCCCATCTACGTGGAAACTATGCCTCATTCCACTCAGCTCATTTCATACATACCTGAGTCTGGTGAAAAGGATTTGCTCATTAGGAACTTGGCTGAGGAACTTAAGAAGCTGACCAACCGGGTTCAAGGCGTTGAGAGAAGCAAAGGAGTCGAGGGGCTGAACTATGAAGACCTCTGCATACAGCCCGATGTCGAACTGCCCGAGGGGTACAAACCTCCAAAGTTCGAAATGTTCGATGGTACATGTGATCCAAGGGTCCATTTGAGGACTTACTGTGATAAGCTGGTTGGAGTAGGGAAAGATGAAAAGATCTGCATGAATCTGTTCATGAGGAGTTAATAGGAGATGCTTTGTCTTGGTACATCAGCCAAGACCCCAGGAAATGGTCGAATTGGGTAAGCATGGCGTCCAACTTTATGGACTGATTCAGGTTTAACACAGAGAATGCACCAGATGTGTTCTACATCCAGAATCTGAAGAAGAAGCCTACGGAGACTTTCCTCGAGTATGCTACTCGCTGGAGATCTGAAGCTGCTAAGGTCAGGCCTGCCTTAGACAAAGAACAGATGAATAAGTTCTTTGTCCGAGCTCAAGATCCACAATATTATGAGTGGTTGATGGTGATCGAGAATCATAAGTTCTCTAATATTATCAAATTAGGTGAGAGAATAGAAGAAGGAATCAAAAGCGGTATGGTCACAAATTTCGAAGCCTTACAAGCTACAAATAAGGCTTTACAGTCTGGTGGTGTGTCCAAGAAGAGAGATGTGGGAGCCGTGATGGTTGCACAGAGAACCAAATCCCCACTAAAATACCAAACTTGCCAAACACCTCCACTTACATATCATCCAACACCTCCACAAACTTATCAAGCACCCTCTCCCTCATAACAACCACCACCACCAACATATCAGTCATCCCCACCACCTACCTATCAACCTACTTCACCCAGATATTCCAGCACGCTCATGTTTACCACACCTATAACTCTCAACCATCCTACTATCAGTCACCCCTTGCTCGCCAAAATTTCCATAGACCTCGACCCAACTTTGACCGCAGATCTCCTAAACCATACACCGCCATCGCCGAACCTATCGACCAGTTAACCCAATCCCTGCCGTAACCCCTGAGAATCCTTCCCAGTGGGTTAATCCAAAAAAGTCCTTTGCATACCACTCAGGAATGAAGGGACACACCATTGATGAATGCCGTTCTTTGAAGGATAAGATACAGTCCTTGATCGACAACAAGATTATTGTGGCAAAAGAATACGCTCCCAACTTCTGCAGCAATCCACTCTCAGATCATAAGGGTGGAGGCATCCACATGACCGAAATAGAAGAAGATTGGGACCCAGAGGGGTCGATCGGTTTGATTATAGAACGTGATGACCCAAAGAACCCTCAATACCTTTTGAGTTTGAAGCAGCACCACCAGCAAAAGCGCCCGCACCATTTAAGGTTGCAGTTATGCCACCTGCAAAGGCACATGTTCTGTTTGAAGTGAAGATAGCTATACCAATCACAATGGCGGTGTCAACCACGCCACCCTTCCACAACAATTCCAAACCATGGGATTATGTAGCCGAGGCAAGAAGAAAGGTCAAGGTCAAGGTCGAAGAAGCTACTGCTGCACAGGGAATGACAAGGACCGGTAGGGTCTATACACCAGAACATTTGGTGGAGTCAAGTAAACAGGCTTCCAACAAGCCACCCATTATTGAGACATGCCCAGATGACCTTTGGATGAAGGTACTAGCCAAAGAGTACTCTGTCATTGACCAGTTGAACAAAACACCAGCTCAAATATCTATTCTTTCATTGCTGCAAAATTTAGAGGCACACAGAAATGCTTTGATGAAAGTGCTGAATGAAGCATATGTGCCAAACAACATCACCAGTGGGGAAATGGCCAATATGGTAGGCCAAGTGCTGGAGAGTCACAGATCACTTTTCATGAGGATGAGCTACCGCCTGAGGGGTTGGGTCATAACAAAGCACTGCACATCACTGTGCAATGTGAAGACTATTTCATCACCAGAATTCTAATCGATGGGGGATCCAGTCTCAACATATGTCCATTGATGACGCTCAAGAAATTGGACAAAGGGATGTACAAGATAAGAGAAAGGTCAATGAACGTGAAAGCTTTCGATGGTTCGCAAAAGTCCACCATTGGCGAGATCAATCTCTGTTTGAAAATAGGGCCTACATGGTTTGAAGTCGATTTCCAGGTGATAGACATATCAGCGTCCTACAACCTTCTATTAGGACGGCCATGGATACATGTCGCTGGAGCCGTGGCATCGACACTACATCAGGTAGTGAAGTTTTAATGGAACCATCAAGAGGTAATCATCCATGGAGACGGGAGCAATCCTATTTACAGTCGCCAGACTATTCCAGTAGTTGAAGCAAGAAGGAAGATGGGTGGAGAAACTTACCACCACATTGAACGAGTCAATGCCATAGACAAAGACAAATGGTGGGATAACAAGATAGAGAGCATGATGAACTGGATAGGGTATGATCCAGGTAAAGGGCTCGGCAAGAATCTCCAAGGAATCTCCAAACCTATAAAGATCAAAAACCCTGGCACCATTTTTGGTCTGGGATACGAATATACTTGGCAAGAGTACAACGACTGGTCGCCACCATGGCGCGGCCCCTATTACCCATTGGAGCAGCCAATACCACATCTGGAACAAACCTTTCAGTAGGCCGACATTATCTAAGCACTTGCAGCGCTGAGGAACTTATTTCTGGAAGACGACGACATGGATTGTTGTGTCATTTTTGAGGAGGAGGGGGGGAAGGCCCTTCCATCCAGGCCGTGAGCAGAGGAGCGTCTCTCAAGAATTGGACTATAAGAACTGCAGGGCCCGACGAGCCTCGGGGTAGCAGGGCTAAACAAGCATTATTCATTGTCTTTTACTAAATGATTTCCTTTTCTGCATTTTATTTCTGCAATAAGAGCTTCAATGTTCAAAACGCTTTTATTTATCAAAAGCACTTTTACGTTTCATGAATCAATATTTATTACTATCATTTTTCCTCATTACTTTATCTGTACAACATTACTATTACTTGTCTAGATGAACCGATGACTGTGACATGCAACGAGACAACGCAACAAACGAACATTTATTCAGAAGAAGAATATGATATACCTGACGAAATCATCAAAGAAGTTAAGAATTTTGAGAATAGACCTAAGTCCAACCTGGACGAGACCGAAATTGTCGACCTGGGAGATTCAGAAAATGTCAAGGAAACTCGCATCAACGTCAATTTATCACCGTCAGAGAAAGAGGAATACACACAGTTCTTGAAAGAGTATGAAGACATATTTGCATGGTCTTAAGATGATATGACTGGTCTGAGTATGTCCATCGTTGCTCACAAGTTACTGACCAACCCAATGTGTCCACTAGTAAAGCAAAAGCTCAGAAAGTTCAAACCTGACATGAGTTTGAAAATCAAAGAAGAAGTCACCAAGCAAATCAATGCCAAGGTTCTCAGGGTAGTGGAGTATCCGATGTGGTTAGCTAACATCGTGCCAGTGCCAAAGAAAGATGGGAAGGTTAGAGTCTGTATCGACTACCGAGATCTCAACCGAGCTAGTCCAAAAGACGACTTCCCTTTGCCAAACATACACATCTTAATTGACAATTACGCCAAGCATGAACTACAGTCATTCGTGGATTGTTGCGTTGGTTACCATCAGATCTGGATGGATGAGGAAGATGCTGAGAAAACGGATTTCATTATGCCGTGGGGAGTATACTGCTATAAGATGATGTCGTTCGGCCTGAAGAATGCTGGGTCCACATATATGAGTGCTATGACCACTATCTTCCACGATATGATACATAAGGAGACCGAGGTATATGTGGACGATGTCATTATCAAGTCTAAGATAGATACTGATCACATAGAATATCTGAGGAAGTTCTTTAATAGGTCGCGGAAATACAATCTAAAACTAAACCCCGCAAAGTGTGCATTCGGGGTTCCCGCTAGGAAATTGCTCAGGTTCATTGTAAGCCGTCGAGGAATAGAACTGGATCCGTCAATGGTCAAATCCATCCATTAGTTACCACCGCCAAAGAACAAGAAAGATGTGATGAGTTTCCTGGGATGCCTTAACTACATCAGCCAATTCATAGCCCAATCCACAGTTATATGTGAGCCGATCTTCAAGATGTTGAAGACAGATGCTGCAACTAAATGGACCAATGATTGTTGACAGAATTAAGGAGTACCTGTCAACACCGCCAGTCTTGGTACCACCTGCGCTAGTAGACCTATTTTACTCTACCTAGCAGTATTAGATGGAGCTTTCGGCTGCGTTCTGGGGCAGCACGACGAGACAGGAAGAAAAGAGCAGGCTATTTATTATCTGAGTAAGAAGTTCACTCCGTACGAGACAAGGTATTCTCTACTGGAACACACCTGTTGTGCTCTAACTTGGGTAGCCCAGAAGCTGAGGAATTATTTCTGTGCTTACACAACATATCTCATATCAAGGATGGCTCCCTTGAAGTACATCTTTCAGAAACCCATGCCCACTGGCAAGCTCGCCAAGTGGCAAATCCTGCTGAGTGAGTTCGACATTGTCTATGTGACTCAGAAAGCAGTCAAGGGACAAGCATTGGAAGACCCTCTTGATGAGAACCCTGTGGATGGAGAATACAAACCCCTGATAATGTATTTTCCTGATGAAGAGGTATCATTCATAGGAGAAGACATTGCAGAATCCTATGACGGTTGGAGAATGTTCTTCGATGGAGCAGCGAATTTCAAGGGAGTAGGCATTGGAGCTGTCCTGATATCGGAAACTGGTCAACATTATCCGGTATCTGCTAAACTCAGATTCCCCTTCACCAACAATATGGCGGAATATGAAGCCTGCATCTTAGGGCTCAACATGGCCATTGACATGAATGTTCAAGAGCTGCTAGTGATTGGTGACTCAGGCTTGCTTATACATCAGGTACAAGGAGAATGGGCTACTAAGAATTCCAAGATACTGTCGTATCTGCACCATGTGTAGGAATTGAGAAAGAGGTTCACAAAGATAAAATTTCGGCACGTCCCCAGAATTCAGAACGAGTTCGCTGATGCATTTGCCATTTTGTCATCTATGATACGACATCCAGATAAGAGCTTCGTTGACCCTATTCCGGTAAAGACCCATAGCCAGCTGGCCTACTATGCCCATGTTGAAGAGGAAGCAGACAAAAAGCCCTGGTTTCATGATATTATAGAGTACTTGGCAAAAAGAGAGTACCCAGAGCTTACAAATCACGTTCAGAAACGCACGCTCCGGAGAGTGTCCAACAACTTCTTTCACAGCGGAGGAATCTTGTATAGGAAGACTCCCAATCTGGGTTTATTGAGATACGTCGATGCAAAGGAAGCCTTCAAGCTACTTGAGGAGATACATGTTGGGTCCTGCGGCCCACATATGAATGGTTTTGTCTTGGCTTATAAGATACTCAAAGCCGGTTATTTCTGGATGACCATGGAAACAGACTGCATCCAATATGTCCGTAAATGCTACCGATGTCAGGTACATGCAGATATGATAAAGGTACCTCCAAACGAGCTCAATGCAACAAGCTTACCTTGGTCGGTCGCCGCCTGCGGGATGGACGTCATTGGACCAATCAAGCCTACCGCCTCCAAAGGACACAGGTTCATCTTGGTAGCAATTGATTACTTCACTAAATGGGTCTAAGAAGCATCTTACAAAGCAGTGACTAAGAAAGTTGTGGCAGACTTTGTCCGCGACCGTATTGTTTGTCGATTTGGAATTCCAGAGTCAATCATCACCGACAATGGCTCTAATCTCAACAGTGATCTGATGAAAGCTATGTTTGAGACCTTAAAAATCAAGCACAAGAATTCCACAGCCTACAGACCTCAAATGAATGGGGTTGTACAAGCCGCCAACAAGAACATCAAGAAGATACTGAGGAAGATGATAGAAAAGCACAAGCAGTGGCATGAGAAGTTATCATTTGCCTTACTGGGATATCGCACCACAGTCCGCACGTCAACCGGGGCGACCCCTTACATGCTAGTTTATGGTACAGAAGCCGTCATTCCCGCTGAGGTACAAATTCCTTCCCTAAGAATCATACAAGAAGCTGAGCTCAGCGATGTAGAGTGGGTAAAGAGTCGTTATGAGCAACTGGCCCTCATAGATGGGAAAAGGATGAATGCAGTATGTCACGGGCAACTTTACCAGAATAGAATGACCCGAGCTTTTTACAAAAGGGTTAAGCCGAGACAGTTCGCACCGGGGCAGCTGGTGTTGAAGAAGATCTTTCCACATCAAGATGAAGCCAAAGGGAAAGTCTTTCCCAACTGGCAAGGTCCTTATATGGTTCACCGAGTGCTGATAGGAGGAGCACTTATACTTGTAGAGATGGACGTAGAATTCTGGCCAAAGCTAATCAATTCAGATGCAGTCAAACGCTATATGTGTAATCTTTTATGCTTTATCAATGATGTAAATTAAACTACGCCTGACCTAATTCCCGTTTAAGAGCCGATACGTAGGCAGACATATGGGTCCGGTCACAATTAAATAAAAATTTCATTCCCCGTAGGACCCTCAAAATTCCGAAGCAAAGCCGATCGCCGCATGTGCAACAGTCAGAAATGTCACCCTCAAAATTCCGTAGCAGGAGAGGTTGCAATGTCTTGAACCGCATCACGATCGTCGGTTCATCTAAATTATTTTAAACTATATGTTTGTACTATATTTTTACAAAATGATGCATATATATTCTTGAAAATAGACTTGTTTAGCGAACGCTACCCCAATGATACGTACAGATCAAGCAGAACGAGTCAGCAAAGCGAGAAAGGATACGATTTAACCTCCCCATTTACAGAACTCACGATGTTTCTTTGGATGCAGGCACAAAACCCATAACATATTGTCCGCCCGAGGGACAAATATTGGTCAAAGATATGATTCTCAAAACCGTCGCACTCGCCGACATTTATTATCAGCACAAACAAATGATGCTCCATAATCACAACGCTCACAACGGTTACAATACCGCAATTTATTACCAGCTAAGAATTTCTACTATCATTTATTTAATCTTGCATAAGGATGCCTTTCTGCCTTCCGAGACTAAGCTCTGTCTCCATCTGATGAGGTTGAGCTCTACTTTCATTTGCATAAGGCTACCTTTCTGCCTTCCGAGACTAAGCCCTGTCCCCATTTGCATAAGGCTACCTTTATGCCTTCCGAGGCTAAGCGTTGCCTCTAATTTACCTTCTTCATCAAGATTAAGTGATGTCTCTTAAAGCATTATTTAGTTAACTTTTATTTCGGTCTAAGCTCTGCCCTTCAATTCGCAAGACTAAGCTCTATCTTTCCAGTACCATATTATTGCATTTCATGGGCTGAAATGTCGCCGACCTGTCCAAAGGCACCATCGTTCGAAGGCACCATCTTCATGTCCCGAGAACATCATGTCATGGCCTGAGGATCGCCCTCAATTTTGCATATCATCATTCAAAGGCGTCATCATTCAGAGGCACCATCTTTATGGCCCAAGAACATCATTTCATGGCCTGCGAATCCCTCATCAAATAATTCATGGCCCAGGACATCATGGTCTGAGGACGTCATCCTTAACCGTCCGAAGACAACATTCATAGTCCAACGGGAACTTGCATCATATTTAAATTTACGCACAATATATGCTTGTACTGCTTATTTGCAGGTAATCCGGCGGGCGACGGCTATTCTAGTAGGAGCGGTCCCGCTCCAGTCCCCCTAACCATTCCCTTAAACCGTTTATTCATCCAACCCTATATGTTTCGTCTGTTCTTGTAATAACTTCATCGGTATACATCGCCGATGACTCCTGAACTACATACGGCCTGATTCCTGTAAAATCAGGGATATGTAGGAACCTCGAAAACCAGAGTGCGGCCTAAATCTCTTCAAACCGTTTCGCTCGGTCAAAATTGACCATCATATCTTTGCCCGACAACTCTTCCATCCTTCCCGGGTAAAGAGGGGCAACTGTTGATACCCAATTTTTTCTCAAATTATTCTTAATTTGCGTATGTACCTTCAAAATTAGGTTTTCATGACAATTGGTATTTTTCTATAATTTTACCATATTCTTATTAATTTATTTTAATTTATCTAGTAGTTTTATCTCTAATAATTAATTACAAATTGCATTACAAATGATTTCAAATACATTCCTTAACTTAAAATATAATTTTTGGTCCTATTAAGACCAAATTATTTCACAATTAGCCAAATTGGCACTATTTGACTATAATTGCAATAACTTTGCAGTTATAGCCTAATCATATATTTTATGTTATTTTTACTCAATAATTAGTCATTCATGTTTTTTAATACTAATTAATCATTTTAATTTAATCAATTAAGCATCAATTTAATTTTTTATATAATTATTAGCTATTTGTATAAATTATTTATCTATTTTAATTGGGTATTTAATAAGTAGCCATTTTTATTTTTAATTCCTAGCCTAATTAAATCTGGACCCCTACCCATTTAATTATCCCAAATACCAGGCCCAAACCATAAAGCAACCCGACTTAATCCCCCGTTTAATATGGACCATTGATCATTTTTTATCAACGAACCAGATTAATTCTTACCATAATTAATTCCTAAAGACTACCCCCCCCCCCCCCCCCCCCCCCTCCGTCTCATTTCCCCCTCTCATTTGTTACACTCAATCGTCTCTCTTAATCCTCTCACCTCTCTCTCTTAACTCTCCATCTACTGAGCCCTATCTCCTCTTCTCCGGCCACCTCCTCGCCGGAAACCATGGAGGTTTCACCTCTCACCAGCCTTATGGCTCCTCCCTTCACATTTGTGTCACCGTTTAAGGTTCTCAAGTGACCCAGAGGTTGTTCGCTCCCATCTCCGGTCTCATGCCATCTTTTCGGCCGTCTATGGCCGTTCGAGTAAGATCTATCACCCTCCGATTGAAAGCCGACAGGATTTTGAGTTTTCTTCTTCTTCTCTGAGGTTTTCTCTGGAAACCCTAACCTTAAAACCCTCCGATCTTTCTAAATCTGTAACATATCTATGGATATTTTAAGGTTTTCACATGTTTTCTTCAAAAAATCTTATGTTTTAAGAACGATTTTTTCATCTTTAAAAAAACTAGGGTTTCTTAACCCCTTTCAAAATACTTTCTCTTCTGATTTTTAGTACTAATCTACGATTCTCAGTATGTTTTAAACGTTTGTTTAAGTCTTCTCTTTTTACCCGAGTTATCCTGTTAAAAACCCCAATTTGTAGGGTTCTGAGTTCGTCTTGGTTGCTATGTTTAATTATTCTGTATGTTTCTCATGAACATCATATGATTCTGTGATATTTACTTTATGTTTGCTTGTTAGGGTTTCTGGGTTCGATTATTTATGCTTATATCATGTCTATGATATGCTCTCTACAAAACCCTAACTATTATGTGATACTAGTCTTCTTATGGTTCTGATTCTTGTCTATTACCTGCTTATTTTCATAATGCTATGGTATATCATTGATGTCCTTTCTATTTGTGAATCTCTGAATTTCCATGACTAATACTTCACTGATCTTGCGTGATGTTCTTTACTGACTTCGAGTATCTTCTTTAAAACTATGATATTTATTGTGTGATACTGATTGCCCAGTTTTCAAATTATTTTCTTACATGCGTGGTGTCTTTCTTGATTAGTATTGATTCCCTGTAATTTTAATCTCATTCGAGATCCTCTTGACCAATTTCTAGAATTAAATTGTACTATGCCTTATTTTATGTGTATAAATATGATGTTAAATATTTATTATATACTTTCCTTACTTGATATATTATGTATTTAGTCCTAATTGTATGCCATATACCTTTACTACTCATATTAGGGTAAGAATCAATTTTCAATTGATTCCTTTCCTTATTTAACACAGCTTGTGTATGTTTGAACTATGACTCCCTAATTAAAGGGAGTCCGGGTCTTAATTGATTCTGATTAGATTATTCCTATAACTGTGTTAAATTAGTACCCCTTACCTTATTCTTCTGCCTGTTTTAAACTATAAATACCTCTACTCTCTTCTTAGCATACACACGAACAAGTACACAGTTCTGAACTCTCTCATACACATACATATTCTCTCTTGTTATTCTTGCTGGTTATTTGCTATTCTCAGTCGGCTGCAAGCCAAGACTGAGTATTATACACTCTACTACTCTTCATTCTGCACTTATTCTCTACCTTAACTAGTATGTTTTCAGTTTAGCTTAAAGCCCCCAAAATAATATATTTCTATTTGTATTTCAATTCCTTTTGTTTCTACTATGCTTTTACTTGTGGTTCTGTTGCCTACCTTTCAATTAGCATGCCTACTTGGTATTTTACCAATGTGATTATCCTTTCCCTTTAGTTTCAACATGTCTACTGCTTTCTTATATGTTCCACTATGACTTAGCACACTACCAGCATGCACTATATGTCACTTGGTTACTATGTGATCCTGGACACATGTTATACTCATGATTCCTCCCACCTGAACCTATATGTGACTCTGTTATAGGCTATCCCCTCTTTATCACTCCCTCAATCTGGTTCTGTTAAGTTCCTGGCATGAACCCCTTTGTGACAAATTATTTCTTTGATTGTTTAGGTTCTGTACAAGTCTGTGATATTTTAGTACTTCTCTGATGTTAACTTGTGTACAAATCTGTTTCTACGTATGGCCTATTTGTCCCCAATCCCTGCTTCCTTGTTTGTCGTTGTTCCCCTGTACTCTGTGTACAGTTTGGTGCTGGTTGGTTATTCTTATTGCTCTCTTCCCTTTTCCTTTCAAATCTATTTTCCTAAGCCACTCTCTTACTGTTATGCAAACCTATTCCAAATAAACTATTTTCAGAAAATGTTCTTTCAACTCACTCTTTCAAAACTATGTCAAGCACTCTCACATATATTCTTAGCAATCTAGTTTATGCCCCTTTAGTGTGTGACTGCTTTGGGATCCCTATGAGATCCCACTGAACTCTGACACATTAGAGCTGGCCTTTCCATACTGCACTTACTCAATATGGTTATGAAAATTCGGGTGTGAGCACTGCCCGGGATCAGTTGATATCCTTAGGGAACTCTGACACACCAGGATTTGTATGAAAGGTTGTGAATTAATGGCACTTGAAGCATTCTGGAGATTTTGGGCCTATCCGCAGGCTCCCTATAGTATAACTTCTTCTTTTCTTATTTCAATTATGTAATTTGTGCGAATGGTTTGTAATAATTATTATAAACAACTCTTTGGGGATAGATAGTGAAAAGGGAGGGGTAACTATGCATGCTTTAGCTATAAAAAGGGTAGATACCATGTTATTAGGCCTTATTTTCCTATATGCGCAATAGAAATCATGCTTAGGACTCATTTCATGCATTAGAGATCATGTCCCCTAGGACTTACACTTACTGTTTTCAGCATATCCATCTCACTATCATATCACTTAGAAAACCCCTGCTGATAAAATGGTATTTTTTGCAGATCATGTTCTATGCTGACATATACACCTAGAGATCATGTTTTAGGCTAAACAACATTAATGAACTTGTTATTTTTCATCTCCTGAAACCGTGTTTAAACATTGCAATATCGTACACTTAGAGATCCTGTTTTAGGATAAAACAACACTAATAAACAGGTCGCCTCCAAATCCTCTGCATACTCTGAAAGCATGTTTAAACGATATACACTTATGCATTTAGAGATCCTGCTTAGGTTCTGTATACACATCAATATGCATCTTTGTGCATTAGATACCTTGTCCTTAGGATTGCACTTTTAATACACCTAGTCTAATTACTTATGCATGAAAAGGAGTAAACAACAACTTCACTCAGTCCTTTGCAAATAACTGGTAACGAGTTTGTATTCTGGACACCTAGAACAACATGCTTAGGTGATACAATGTCAAACAGATCCCCTCTAAATAATTCTGCCAATTGGAATACTGTCTCACACCTAGGCAAGCCTTAGGTGACTAATGTGTTTAAAACTGGAAATCTTCTTCCCTGTATATGCCGCTTAATGCTTAACAGGTTTAAAAATCAGTAGGCAATTTGATTAGGACCCCTTTCTGAATTATAGAACAATCTGTATTCTGAGCTCATTTAGATACCATGTCTTAGGACTCTGAATTTGAATACTGCCCTTAACTGTGTATGAGTCGTTCTGCCTATTTGCATTACCTGTGGAGGTATACTTGAGCCTTTTATCTGATGTCTCTGTGTTTCCCCCCTAATTGCAGTCCTCTATGTTCTTATTTGTCGCCTAAGTATTTTGCCTTTAAACCTGAGGGTCTGCCTAGAACCTCTCTTATAGGTAGAAGCCCTAAACTCCTCCAGGACTATTAGGAAGGGACGGGTAACAACACACAATAGCGGTCATTGACCAACACTCGCTTTAATTACCTCTACGAGGTGGGAAGGGTAGATATGGATATGATGACCGGTGCGCTAATACCACGTGTAGCCCTTCTTTGAGGAGTGACATACCGGGTGTTGTATTGATGTGATCCATGTGACAAACAACCTAGGACATCCTTAACCCCATATGCATGTTTAGATTATAACTCTTTCAAAAACTTTTACTTAGTTATTAAATATTTTCAAACTTAGTAACACATGTATGCTTAGACTGCGAACCTTTTAAAACTATTTACTTTTCTTGAACATTAATTGCCTATTTACTACTTGTACAAATTCACAAAGTTGTTTGGCCGGGAACCACAGTTGTGGATTCTGAGGGGTGCCTAACACCTTCCCCTTAGAATAATTTCAAGCCCTTACCCTATCTCTGGTTATCAAATCAATGTCTGTAAATAACTCAAATAGGTGCCCTAACGCACCTTAAAAGCGTTAGGTGGCGACTCTTCAAAATCTTTCATACCCCTTTCCCAAAAGGAAACGAGTTGTCCCAATAATGTCAAGAACCCTTGAACGGCCCAAGAGGGGTTGGAAAAGAGGGGGCGCAACACAGGTGTACATAGTGCTAGGTTTAAAGCTTGAAATCGTTTTTTTGTATTTGATTTTTTATTTATTTTTGTTTTACTTATTGATTTGAGAGACATGGCATCTTAGAATTATGAGAGTTTTGATGTTGGAAATTCTACTTTTGATCCTTCTTATGTATATTGTGGAGAAAACCACCCATTGCGAAATTGTCAAACTATTCGCGAGAGCGAGTTATGTGCACCAACTCAATCTTATGTGTGGAATGTGTGTGATATAGGTGGTGGTCAGGATGGTCACTTTCATGGTTGTGCTTATATTTCTTATCCTTTCCCAACCCCTTACTATGATGGTTCTACTTTTTCTTGTGAGGTTAAAAACATGAACAAAGAACCCCGAGAAGCTAACCTGAAGAAGATCAAAGATACGTTAAAGTGTTTCATGGAACAAAGTAATGAGAAATAACTGCAAATACAAAGGCTATGTGATACTATCCAATGTCAAGAGGCAAATAACCTGGAGGCAAAAGTGAGTCAATTAGTGTTGGCATGAGTAAGTTTGTTTTGATGATTCACAAAGGAACACATGCATGAACCAGGTACATGGACAATGTACACAGGTGACGGGAAGAATCAAGCAAAAGACATGCACGTTAAAGGGATAAGTATAAATGGTTATTTATGATAATCCATGAACGAAAAGGTTGCATATTTGATAAGGAGAAAGACTCCTTACTTGAAGAGAACTCTATCCAAGATAAGAAAAGAGTTAGAAGTTGAAGATAACTAGAACTCTTCCACCAAGGAAGAGTAAAGTACTTCTAGTTAATCCTTATTCTACTAACTCTATAAATATCAGTTTTGTTTCCTTTTATAGTGATGCGCACATACTGAAGTTAAGCATGAATTGAGAGCAGAATAGCAAGGTATTTTGTGAGCAATTCCTGTGAGATTTAAGAGTGTAATCCTGAAGCTACACGGACTAGATTGAAGAACCAGCTCCATAAAGAGTTTTACGTGTCTTTCTTTATTTCTAGTTCAAAGTGTAGTAGGCATTTTGAGTTGTACCTTTCAACTTTCTATGAAGCAAATTGTACTAGGTACCTTAGTTGTAATCTTTCAAGTTAGAATTAACTTGAAGTAGTTGCAACAGCCTGTGGCGTGTTGCTATAAAGGTTAGAGTTAATCCTTAGGTTTGCAAGAGGTTGTAAAACCTTATTGTATTATTCAAGTTAGAGTTAACTTGAAGGTTTCGCAACAGTTAGAGGCTGGTTGTCAAAACGGGATTAGAGGTAATCTTTAGGTTTACAAAGAATTTTGTAAATACTGTTTTGGCACAGTGATTTAGTGAAGTGTTGAGGAAAATCCTACTGAGTAGTAGGTCGTGGGTTTTCACCTTTTGAGCCGGGTGTTTTCCACGTAAAAATACTTGTGTTCTTTACTTTCTGAATTTACTATTTCTGCAACAGTAGTATAAGGAATACATAAAAGAACCAAGTCCTTCTATAATCAGTGCACGCAAAAATAGACATCACGTAAATCACTCCCCCATCTTCTGTGGCATTAAAGTGCAAAACTTCAATTAGTTGAAGCATTTAATGCTAAACCAGCTGATATTGTGGATAGATGCCAAAAGAGGCATGTATTAGATGTAGAATTTAAGGTGCTGACGGAGGAGGTCAGATTAGAACACCAACAATCCATCGAACTCGATTTTGAGGATGTCGATGTTGTAAAAGAGATACTAGAGTCAACCAAGGACGTTGAGCATACATATATAGTTGACTCTAGTGTCATAGGTATTGAAAGTCCCAATATTCATGTAGTTTAGTGTATTGGTCCACACTCCAAGCACTTTTTCCACATTATGTTTGGATGATGATATAAAAATAGAGTCATCCGCGCCAATTGAGGAGTCAAGGAATGAGAAACAAGGTGCCTGTATTTTGGAATTCTTCTTGCCAGAAAGTCAAGATTACATACCTCATTCAAAGGCTAAGAAGTACAGAATACTACATTATTTTCTTGGGGAAATTAGTTTTGTTCCACCACCCTTGGAGCATAGTAGAAAACTTGAAGCAAAACTTGGGGTAAAATTCATAAGCTCGAGATAGGGGCAAAAAGTGATTCACGTCGTGCCACGACATTAAATCAAGCGCTTGTTGGGAGGCAACCCGACTTTACTGCTTTCTTTTATTTTAATTTTTAATTTTTTATTATTATTGTATTACGTTTGTAGTGTTTTTTTTTATTTCTCTAGGATCATGTGAAGCAGGGCTATTGAAAGAAAGCAAAAGCAAGTGAGATAGTTAAAACTAAGTGTGGTGTGTCCGCACAAAGAATCAAGTCTGAGTACCCCATGAGCTGTTAATGCTTCGGCCTTTGACCTACCAGGGAGTTTCTTCTACCCTTTTATATTTATGGGCGTGCATTGTGGACAATTCATAATTTTAAGTGTGGGGTGAAGAGACTGTTTGGGTGTTCTTATACTATTTTAGTTGGGGGGTTTTAGTGTAGAAAAATAATTAGGTAAAAATAATCCCTCTTGGTTTTTCTTATGGCAATGGTTCTTTTTCAAAGGATGAATCTTTGGACCAGGTGGTAGTTTTTTTCTAATAGGTAGAATTTTTATAAAGTTTTGGACTTTTCCCGACGATAGACTTACTAGACAGTTTTCTTCAGGGTTTAATGTCCAAATTTTTTTTGAACTGATAATGGAATGAGAAGAACTTGAGTATCTATGCATCTTGACATATTTTACATCGGGGTTTAGAGGTGGAGCACTCGCACTAAGTACTTCCTTCATGATATTTGTAGTTACATGCCTTGAAAATATGTGTAACTTTCTTTTGACGCCGAGGCTCATCTTTTGACTCTTGTGATTAATTCCATTGTGCTTAAATTTTATGATGACTGGCTAGTTGCTTTAACATGAGAGTCGGGTCCAAGCCGACCTGAGTGAGTCATGTGCATTGTGTGAGGTGAGACTTTAGTGTACTATGTGCCATCCTTGCTCGTCTAGAAATTACCCTGTGTGTGAGTCAAACGAAATGATTAAGTCTTAGAAGTTTGGGAAGTGATATAGGCTTTCTTTGAATGTCCATTTAGCCTATTTGTCTACCAATGTTGAGATTATCCGTAGTCACCCATTTTGAGCTTGTAGACCTTTTCATTGGCAACCACATTACAAGTTGAATCCCCTTTATTCTTAATCAAATCTTGTTGAACCTTTACCTCTGAAAGCACTTAAGTAGCTAGAAGAGAAAAGAAAGATATTGGGGAGCTTTTGAGTGGAACAGTAGAAAGGACAACAATGTGCACTTGTGTATAAAATAGCACTAGCCAGAAATACCAAAGTAAGGAGAGTGAAAAAAAATAACACCTCCATATCTTTGTTGGGGCAAGTAAATATCTATATGTTGATGTGGTTAATGAAGAAGGACCTAAATGTGTATTGTTTCACGGCAAGATATCTGTTACACCCCATATTTTCGTACATGAAAATACGCCATAAATTAATTAATTAATGAGAGCTCGGAAGTGAGATATTACGTCCCGCATTTTTATACGTTGATGTTTCGTCGTAAGTTAATCGACGTAAGCTCGGGAATGAGGTTATTTTTGAATTATAAGTATTATTCTATTTCAAACAATGAATAAGTAAATTCATGAAGGTGGGCGGGCAAGCAAATCGAAGAGAACGAGTTTCGTCGAAGTTTGTCAATTTGAGATAAAATACAATTCAAGCTATAATACCCAGTATTTATGAACTAGTACCATACAAGGTACCACATGACCATGATAGTATGGTATATAAGATGTGTTAAAAGTGAAATAGTATTTTAAATAATTTGAGACAATTCTTAATTATGTGGATAATTGATTAATAGTAAGGATAATTATGGTATTAAATTGGATTAAGCGGATAAAATTTCTTTTGTGTGGTCTGCCACATAGCACTAAAGTAGGCCAAGGTGGCACAAGAGTGCATGATGAGTCATGGCACATATGTGCCTTGCTTACACGTAAGGGTCTCTTGGAAATTACATTATCTTGATCTCTTTATTTGGCAATGTAAGAGGAGTCATATTCTTGGTCTCTAAGTATGCCATATACTCAGAATTGGACCAGAACGTATGGTAAGCTTGGAGCCTCAAATATTTTGTTTGAATTTCATCATACAATGGTAGCGTGAATTACAAATTCTACGGGAGCACGGTATAATATTTCTCAAGAATATCATGCGAATTTTTCCTATTTCGATCCATCGACGTGTTTTATCGCAATTAATGTGCGTTGGAGGGATTGTCAAGAGAATTGGCCCAGGTATGTTGAGGCTATCCCTCCTTTCTTTTGGCATGATCTATACGACACAAACGAAACAAATGAAACATGAAAATGCACAATTTTCATAAATGATTCTATTCATAGAAATATTAGAGAAGCTTATGTTCTTGATTCCCCGTGTGTCATATTATTCTATTATATGTTCATAGGTCTCAGAAAATAAGTAAGTTGATAAAGTTTACTTCGTGGTATTATTCAAAGGCAAAATGGTCTTATGACACTCCGAAAGATTTTATTGACGTACTTCTCATGCATTGCATTCATGTACATTATCACATGACCAGATGGCGTTATATACACGTATATATGTATATATATGTATATAAGAAATGGAAAAAAGGTTATGGCGTTATATACGCACCCTCACCTGATTAGCTGGTATACGTTGATAATTTGCCCACAGTGGCCGAGATGATATGATGGGATGCCCTCAGACTTGATGATGTTATGAACACATATACACATGCATGGTATGACATTGTACACATATGCATGACATTATAAAGAATAAAATGATTCACAGAGCTATGCCAACGTACATGTCGAGCCTTTTACTCCATGTTTCTTTCATGTATATTATTTACTAATTTTCATTCCTTGCATACTCGGTACATTATTTGTATTAACGTCCCCTTTTCCTGGGGACGCTGCGTTTCATGCCCGCAGGTCCCAATAGACAGATCAAGAGCCCTCCAAGTAGGCTATCATCTCAACGGAAGATGTTGGTGTGCTCTATATGCTTCGGAGTTGCTTGTTTGATTAGTATGATTTAGACGTGTATTATTTTATGGCGGGACTCTATCCCGACCTTTATGAAAGTTATGTATTCTTAGATTCTTGTAGACAGATGTCATGTACGTAAAAGATTGTATGGCCTTGTCGGCCTATGTTCAGTATGTGAGTGAATATTTGGTCTTATGAGCTCGTATGTCTTATGTATAAGTTAGTATCTCACGTTATATTCTACTTATCTCACGGCAGCCTTCCAGCTCAATTATCTACGATAGTATGATATATTATGTTGGTACTCAGCTGAGTAAGGTACCGGGTGCCCGTCGCGGCCCGTCGGTTTGGGTCATGACAAAAGTGGTATCAGAGCAGTTCTGTCCTAGGGAGTCTACAAGTCGTGTCTGGTAGAATCTTGTTTATGGGTGTGTCGTGCACCACACTTATAAGCAGGAGGCTAAAGGGAATTTAGGACTATAACTCTTTCTTCTTACTCTAGATTGTGTGGTAGAGCTCACTTATAAGAATTCAAATTCGGAACTTTTATTTTATTCGTAATAAGACGATGCCTATGTTGAGAAAGATGATCGATAAGAGATATAGTTGTGAAAGTGTTGAATTAGAGGAACTCGATTTTGCATCTTGCTTAGGATGAGTAAATGTGAGGTCTTGAGCATATCATGTGTGTACTAAAAGGTGCACGATTCTTGATAAGGAGCATTTAGGAAAGAATACTTATCTTCTCTTATGGAAAAATGGAATAACAGAATCGGAAGTTAGACACAGGTTGCAGCAAGTAAAAGAAGCAAGGTGAAGAAGGGTACCATGTACCCAATTAATAAAGATTATCATTATTAATTACCATTGAGGAAGGGAAATATAAGCATTTTGAATTACCTTCAACAGTAATAGATGTACGTACAAGCGGCCACTATCTCAGTCATGCCCTATGGGAGCTAATAGATATGGTTTAAGAGAAGGACAGGACAGTAGGATCCGGCTGGGGTTAGAGTAACCCAAAATGATGAATGGAGGGTTTGCGTTAGTTGACATTTCCGAAGGATATTACAAAGGTGCTAATATATCTCCTTGTGATACAACCAGATGGTGCACTCTAAGATAGTACAACTAGATATGAGTACTGCAAAGATAGGCACTGGAAGCCTTGAAGGGATAAATATTACCTTGGTATGGCTCCAATCCCTAGTAAAGAAAGAATGTTAGGCAACCTGAAGAGACAGTAGGTGGAGCAAGGGGAGATAAAAGCAAAAGAATGTCTTGTTCAAGTTTTCAGAATAAAGTAATAGATAGAAATGTTAGTAGGAGATAAGAAGAGAGTTAATGAAGCGTTATGAGTAAGATGTGATACATGGTTCACAATGGTAGATCAAAAAGATGAAAGTATTACAAGTCTATAGTCAAGGGAAGGAAAAGACGAGAGGTGATAGGACTTAAGACAATAAAAGGGTATAGGCCATAAAGTCATATCCTCATTCGAGAAATAAGTATGTGACTCCAACGTGACTACTAGAAGGAAGCGTTAGACCCTAGAATAATAGAAATCAGTATGGACTGGTGAATAATATAAACTAAACATGAATTAGGGACTGAGTGAGGTGATAGTGGTTGACATCATGAGAATTTTAGATTATGTTCTGCCGATAATAGAATGGACAACAGAAGAAGACTCATGAGAAATTCAGATAATGGTCATTCAGGAAGACGCTTCCCTAAAGCAAGCAATGTGAGCAAAGTTAAGTTTAAGGGACTGTATGTGCCAGTTATACTAAGTGTCACCCTCGCGATTAAGGAAATTTGTTATCCTTGGTACAGAAGGATTACCGAAAGGCATGTAAGGATCACCAATAAAGTGAAAAGATGCCAAATATGAAGAGGTAAAACATCTATACGTAGATCATCGTAGCGCTAAATCTTAGTACTCCCCTAAAGGGGGGAATATGGAGTGATGTAGCATTAAGTCAGAATTAAGTGGTTGTAGTAACTATGGAATAATAAAGGAAGAATGCGATAAGATTGAGAAAGGGATAAGATTGCACTTATCCAAATCCTACAAATATACCACCATTCCAGAACATTATGCAAGCACGACGTCAAGAAAAGGAAGTAAGGGTTCCTGCCCGAGATGTTATTGATAAATAAGGAGCCAGTGCGATACGTAAGTTAAGACAAAGGAAATAACCCAAGAAAGATTACGCGGAGTATTGATGTGAGAATAGGACAACGAGTAGTTAGTAGTTGACTCAGGTAGATCCTAGTTATGGCTAGACAAGAGGATACAAACAAATCAACAAATCGTTCAAGATAAACATAGTGAACCCCAACATGGGGAAATTTAGTCTCGCAGATAGATATGGCATCGTGACCCTTGAGAGATATTCAGATAGGATTTGGGGTAATTAAAGGTACCATATGAGTGTTATGGACATAAAAGAGAGTCCTGCTGGGAAGACAGTGAAAACTCCAGTTCCGAAGAAACCGTACGAGTACATAAGTGTGAAAGTAAGTAACTACGGGCGATTATAGGGGAGTACGAACATCAAAACTTTTATCGGGTAAATAATATATCAAGCTTATAACTTTACAAGAACTAGGAGGTCTCCCTAAGTAATACAACGAAAGACTAGCTGAGGAAATAAAGATGAAGGGTTCAACCTAAGCATAGTAACTTGAAGAAGAAATGGACTTGTAACAACAGTCTCGCAACAACATTGTATACACTCCATAAGAAAGTGGCACCTACAGTGGCTAATGAACGAGAAGTAAAATCAAAAGTGATATTCAAGGTCACATGAGTTGTATGAAATTCAATATGTGTTGGCACTAAGGTAAGCTAAGTATGCATGCGACAAGGGGCAGGAGGATCAGGAAAAGTAATTGCTTATGTTTAAGAAAGCTAAGAAGGATTGAAAGGAATTATTCGGTCAATGATCCCGAGTTGGTGATGGTATGAACGCACTTAAGAGTTTAGAGTTTTATACCTGTAGCATATACAACCGTAGAAGATTCTGGTATACGTTAAAAGAAAGAATTGAGTCCAGGTCATAAACGAAGGATTGAATTGTTAAAAGATTGTATCATGGATATCCATCAGCGCCTATGAAAGGCTAAAGTAATAACTAATACCAGGAGCCGCAGATCAGAAGATAACTTAAGCCTACATAAAGGCTGATCAAAAAAAAGAAAAGAGGAAACTAAAGAGTTACATCAACTAAGTAAAACAGAAATTGATAAATATCAGAGGTACAAAAGAGATAGTACAATAGCCATATTCTATAAGGGCATCAGAAGAATACCAGCCTCATAAGAAGTCAGTATGAAGCTCTCATCGGATTATGTATACACCAGAGGTGCAAGTATGATAATAAAGCTTCAAGTTATGGATGTGAATTATACCTATGTGGAAGGAAGGTCATGAAAGAGATACAAGATGTGATGCAAGATTTTAAGGTAAGTAAGGTAAGGGTGAACAACGTACGCGATACTCGAATCAGAAAGTTATGAATGATCCATACTTCGGATAGAAGGCTAGAAGCGCAGGGATTCAATATCCAGGAATGATAGCGATATCTTCAGTGGCATATCTCATAACCTATGGTTTCTAGGTATCGAGAAGGCTAATTAAGACAGTAAAGAAGAGTTAGAGATGATGTGATATCTCGCTTGATGTTCCAGAAGGACATAAGGAAACCTATGATGCAAGCAAGTTGAAGGAAGGTTGTGAGTAATATAAATAAATATGGGTAGGTCGCAAGTTTAAGTATGACAAAGTGACAAGGTTTAAGGAAGACAAGAGTAAGGATACGAAAGGGAGATTAAGGAGGTGACGAGAATGGATAAGTCCTCAGTATTAAAGACATGAAAACAAGCGAGATAATGATTTCTCTAAGATATAGAAAGCTCAGTATAGCCTGAATGAACTCAAAGAAGTCTAAGATTAATATCATTTGAAAGAGATGAGGGTGTAATTGTGGTAGATAAAGAATGACATTTGGACCTTCGATTGAGTAATGATTTGAAGAAGAAAAAAAGAGAGAGATTTGATGGGCAGCACAGGATTTGGATCCCCCCCCCCCCATAAGGTGAATCACATTGAGATATTATGAAATATGATTATCAAAATCACTTCAAATATTTCTCAATGCAACGTAAGCCCTAATGGCAAGGTATTACGTAAGAAGTTTCAAGTTATCAATTGTATATTGTAGATCAATATTGAGGCAAATCATAATGGATGGACAAATGTCACAAAGTGTGAGCTGAGATTAGGTCGCCATTCTTAAGATAAATAGCAACGAGGAAGCATTAAAGGACTTAGACTTATACATATGGGATAAGCAACAAGAGTAAGTTGGAACTTTGTAGCAAAACTCATCAACGATAAATCGAAGTAAGAGTTATCGTATAATATGAACTACCTAGATGCAATAAAATCATGTGGATAGACAACCGGTTATATGAAACAAGATGTAGCAATATTCGTAATTTCAACGAAGTACCAAGCAAAGAACTTTAGTATACCTACAAATACCCAGAGGGACATTTTATCAAGCTTTGTATGTGTTTGCAAAGTAAGGTCTAGAGATAGGCGCACTTACAAGGTCAGAGTCTACAGGCTGCATGACAGAAGGTAGCAACAGTTACGTGATTGGAAAGATTTTGACCACAAGTCATGGTATGAGAAAGGACTAAAAGGGGGGAAGCCCTGGCCTTTGAACTTATTCACAGAACAATTGCATAGATGGTAAGAGGAGTACTAAAGTATTCACAAGAGCTATGGGATATGAGAATGATAAGCGCATCAGTCCACATTCGAGGACGAATGCTCCAAATGGGGGAATGATGTTACGCCCCATATTTTCGTACATGAAAATACGCCATAAATAAATTAATTAATGAGATCTCGTAAGTGAGATGTTATGTCCCGCATTTTTATACGTTGATGTTTCGTCGTAAGTTAATCGACGTAAGCTCGGGAATGGGGTTATTTTAGAATTATAAGTATTATGTTATTTCAAACAAGGAATAAGTAAATTCATGAATGTGAGAGGGCAAGCAAATCGAAGAGAACGAGTTTCGTCGAAGTTTGTCAATTTGGGATAAAATACGGTTCGAGCTATAATACCTGGTATCCATGGACTAGTACCATACAAGGTACCACATGACCATGATAGTACGTTGTATAAGGTGTGTTAAAAGTGAAGTTGTATTTTAAGTAATTTGAAATAATTCTTAATTATGTGGATAATTGATTAAAAGTGGGGATAATTATGGTATTAAGTGGATAAAATTTCTTTTGTGTGAGCTACCACATGGCACTAAAGTAGGCCAATGTGGCACAAGAGTGCATGATGAGTCATGGCACATATGTGCCTTGCTTACACGTAAGGGTCTCTTGGAAATTACATTACCTTGATCTCTTTATTTGGCAATGTAAGAGGAGTCATTTTCTTGGTCTCTAAGTATGCCATATACTTAGAATTGGACCAGAACTTATGGTAAGCTTTGAGCCTCAAATATTTCGTTTAAATTTCATAATACAATAGTAGCGTGAATTACAAATTCTACGGGAGCATGGTATAAGCTTTCTCAAGAATGTCATGCGGATTTTCCCTACTTCGATCCACCGATGTGTTTTATCGCAATTAACGTGCATTAGAGGGATTGTCAAGAGAATTGGCTCAGGTATATTAAGGTTATACTTCTTTCTTTTGGCATGATCTACACGACACAAACGAAACGTGCAAATGCACAATTTTCATAAATGACTCTATTCATAGAAATATTAGAGATGCTTATGTTCTTGGTTCCCCATGTATCATATTATTCTATCATATGTTCATGAGTCTCAGAAAATACATAAGTTGATAAAGTTTACTTCATGGTATTATTCAAAGGCAAAATGGTCTTATGACACTCCGAAAGATTTTATTGACATACTTCTCATGCACTGCATTCATGTACATTGACCCATGACCAGATGGCGTTATATACGCGTATATATGTATATAAGATATGGGAAAAGGTTATGGAGTTATATACGCACCCTCACCTAATCAGCTGGTATACGTTGATAATTTGCCCACAGTGGCCGAGATGATATGATGGGATGCCCTCAGACTTGATGATGTTATGAACACATATACACATGCATGGTATGACATTGTACACATATGCATGACATTATAAAGAATAAAATGATTCACAGAGCTATGCCAACGTACATGTCGAGTCTTTTACTCCATGTTTCTTTCATGTATATTATTTACTGATTTTCATTCCTTACATACTCGGTACATTATTTGTATTAACGTCCCCTTTTCCTGGGGACGCTGCGTTTCATGCCCGCAGGTCCCAATAGACAGATCGAGAGCCCTCCAAGTAGGCTATCAGCTCAACGGAAGATGTTGGTGTGCTCTATATGCTTCGGAGTTGCTTGTTTGATTAGTATGATTTAGACGTGTATTGTTTTATGGCGGGACTCTATTCCGACCTTTATGAAAGTTATGTATTCTTAGAGGCTTGTAGACATATGTCATGTACGTAAAAGATTGTATGGCATAGTCGGCCTATGTTCAATATACGAGTGGATATTTGGTCTTATAGGCCCGTATGTCTTATGTATAAGTTGGTATCTCACGTTGTATTCTACTTATCTCATGACAGCCTTCCAGCTCAATTATCTACGATAGTATGATACGTTATGTTGGTACTCGGTTGAGTAAGGTATCGGGTGACCGTCGCAGCCCATCGGTTGGATCGTGATAATATCGAATTGGTCATGACAAGAAGGTGCTTATAAATGAACTGTAGTGTGGTAAAGTTCTTAGGAAGGTTAGTTACTATTTTTTCAAATATATCATACCCGTCTCATAACCTACATTATAACCTATAAAGACCTACTTGATCCAAGACTTTGTGATCTTAAATTAGTAGACTCGTACTACGGGCAAACCTATGGTATTAACTTGGGTGGCATAAGAGTTTCTTTGTGAGAGTGAGCAAATTCCTCCGATCTGAGAGCCCTAAATTATACTTGAACTTATAATTGAGTGTGTGGACTACTTTCTCTCTATGGTTTGTTGGTGAGGGCACATCATTTGCAAATGATTGGTAGAGACCTTGATTTTTGAGTTGGCACAAGGAGCAAGTCATTGTGTGGAATGTATTAGAGTCGAGTTTTGAGGCGAAGATGTTAGAAAGTCACATGAATATTTTAATAATCTTGGCATGAGTTTGAAACTTGAGGAAATGTATTAAGAGTGCATATGTTGGGTTCTAGGCGTTGATATAAACCATTGTCATTGGCGTGATGCTTGAGAAAGTTTTGAAAGGTATTTCCTGCCTATGCGCTTAATTTTAAGTTGCTCAAGGACGAGCAAGAGTTTAAGTGTGGGGTGGTGATAAAGGATGAAAGATGCATGTTTTGAATGTGTTTGTGTGTTAATTCTTGCGTGATTTTTGGGAGTTCACACCACTTTTGAAGTGAAAATATGCTCATTATGTGTTTTTTATGTATAGGAACAAACTTATGCGGAAAATGATCAAATAGGAGAAAAATTGGTGAAAAAAAAGCTGAAGAGAGAAGTCCTGGACAGCTAAGCGAGATTCACTTTTCCAGACCGAGACCGGAGCGGAAGAAACCAAAAAATTTCCGGACAGCGAAATGAGGTTCACTTCGCCAGACCAGGACCGGAGCAGAAAAAACCAGCTTCTCCAATCCGAAATAGGAGAGGGAAAACCCGCCCCATACAAACTCTAGTCACTATAAATACATCCTAAAACGTGATTTTTAGGGGGGAGACACCACTATGCAGGGAAATAAGACTTTGGGGAGGAAAGAACACACTTGGAGAAAGGAGAAGGATTCAACTTCACGTTTTTTCCTCTTTCTTCCTTTATTTCTATTATTGTTATGAATTCTAGTACTGTAGTTTTGCATAGTAGCATGAATAGTTTTCGAGGATGAATCCTTGTTCCATGTTTATATAATTGAGCCTTTAAATTTCTCTACATGTTTAACTATGTGCTTATTTCAGTTGATTGAAGATTTCTAAATTGACTGTGCCTATTTTGTATGTATTGTTTGGAAAGTGTATATATTTAGGTAGTTGTTGAACAACATCACTCCTAAAGTATGTGCGTAATCAATACGGAGGGTTTAAAGGTAGGATTAGGAATAATGAAACCTTGGTGCGATCTTAGTGAGCGGTGAATTAGTGTTAGCTAGCGTAGTTCGGAAGAAGATATCTAGTAAATTGTGGTAGTTGCTCGGAAGAGAATTATGACACCCGAAGTACTCACGATCGATATAGAATACTTAGGCAAATTTATAGGAGATTTAGTGGGAAGGATTTCAAAAATTGGGGAAATTATTACTATAGGCCTCCTTAATCTTGTCTCCGATCCTTTTCCTTGTTAATTGATAATTTTACTGCTTTATGGATTTGTTAGTTAGTTAGTTTAGTATAAAAAATCACATTCTTGATAACTTAGAAATTGTTCGAGCTTGTCTTCTTAGAGATATTAAATAGATGTAGCTAAGCCTTAGTTCTTTGTGAGATTCGGCTCCGGACTTTTAGATCGAATTATATTTGCAGCGATCGCTTATCCTTTTTAGGACTAGAGTTGGGCATGATCACTGGGCAACTACTCTGATATAGTATGTCATTGTCTTATAAGAAGGTTGCACATTCAGAGCTGAAGAACTTGGCTCAATTATCAGTTCTAAAATATTTAACATTATGGTTAAATTGCACATTGACCATCTTGATAAAAGACTTTAGAAGCACAAATGTATCACTTTTCAACTTCATTAAGAACATCCAAATAATTTTTGAATGATCATCCATAAGTGTCAAAAAGTATCTATTTCCATTAGAAGTAGGCATCTTATAGGGTCCACAAATATCTACATGCACTAATTGAAAGATGACTTCTACTCTAGTTGTACTAAGGGGGAAAGGTTTCCTAGTTTGTCTTGCTAATGGACATACAACACATTTATTGAAATTGCAGTCTATAGGCATCTTGTTCTTCATATAATCCAGCTGCCTCATTACTCTGGCCGTACATCTCCAAGCCTTCTGTGCCACAAATTATTATCTGTAGTAGTGTCTTCTGCCAAACAACTTCTAATATGTTGCCTGAGATTATTTGCACTTGATCCATCTGGTAATAGCAGATAAAGACCACCCTTTTTCTTACCAATCTCGTTAACTTCACAGTGCATAGGTCCTGGAATACACAGAATGATGGAAAGAAAAGCACTGAGCAAATAGTTCCTTCGTCAATTTTGAAACTCACAATAAGTTGTTTTGAAGTCAGGCATGCATAGAACATTGTGAATTGATTCACCACCTGTGATGCTACAGTTTCCTTCATACACAACTAGTAATGATTTTCCATTTGGCATGAACATTACTTACTTTGTGAGTTAGGTAATTCAGTTATATCAGTCAGTGAATGAATATTTGAAGTCATATGATTTGTTGTCCCTATATCAATAATCCAAGAAATGTCATAGGTTTGAGTCAATTGTGAATCAATGTTACATGCCATGTTTCCTGCAAACTCTTATCCTTTTTCTTGATTCAATAGCTTCATTATCTGGTTATACTGCTCATCAGTAAAATAGTTGTGCATTCCTTGCCTTGCTACATCAGAATCTGCAGTTGTGGCTGTCGGAAACATGTCATCCTTTACATGAAATCCATCACCTATGGTTGCATTGGGTTTTCGATACTCTTGCCTCTTTTTTCCTTTGAAACCAAGTGGGTAACCTACTAACTTATAACAAGTATCCTTAGTGTGACCTTTGCTTCTACAGTACTCATAATACAGATTTCCATATCTGTTGAACTTCTGTGTGTTATCTCTAGAGCTCATTAGAGAAGTGGAATCATTCATCACATTTATAGGTGTATTGGTCATACAAACTTTCCTTTGGCTCTCCTCATGAATTAGCATAGCATATGCACTACTCGCACTTGGTGATGGGATATGAGTTGCATGTGACTTCTAATGGCACTATTGCTATCATTTAATCTCATTAAAAACTAAAAAAGCTTATGTTGTTATAGTTGTGTTATGAACTCTCCTGTTTCAGGAACTACAGAAAAAGTTGGAATTAAGGCACTATACTCATCCCACAGTAGTTTAAGCCTGGAATGAAAAGCAGAAATACTGGAGGTACTTTGAGAAACTGTAGCTTTTCGCGATGAAGATTATAGATCCTCGATAAAATCAATACGATCCTGTAAATGTCCACACCGCATGAGCATTACTGGCATAGACTATCATATTCACTAATTCCGCTGACGCAATGTTCATAATCCAAGTCAAAATTATGGCATTGACACGTTCCCAATCCTTGCCTAGATCATCAGTGAGTGAATTGATCCTTAGTGCGTGTACTAGTTATTAACCCTAATTTTCGCTTAGCTCGCAACGCGATCTTCATTGCTCTGCTCCAGGCTGAGTAATTCTTACTGCCGGTCAATTGGACTGAAATTATTACATTTTCTAGTGCATATGAGGGTTGTAGGTACAAAAGATGTCGCGGATTATCAATGTAAAAAGAAACCATTATAGATTTACTCAGAAAATTGAGGATTTGAGGATAAGAAAAAATCGATTGAAAATTCTCTCAGCAATTTCATAGAAACAACTCTCAAACCAGAGTTTTAGCTTCGATTGATTCACTCCAGCTCTCATACCATGTAGAAATCCACCATTGCTGAGTGGATGTGAAGCTCAACTAAGAGAATGAAGACGAAGCAGGGAGAGAAACTTCTGCATAGTTGTATCTCACTGTGTATTGAGGGAAAAGAATCAATTACAAGAGTTGCATCTACTGCTATATATAAACATGAATCAGCTCTTAATTAATTTCTACTCTACAGCTAAATATGTTATAACTAACTGTTAACACCCTACTAACACTATGCTAAAGTAATTGCCTTCCATTCAGTCTCTTGCCTTCATTTCTCAACTTCCCACAATGCACAACTGTCATCCTAGCACTTCAACACGTGTTGTCTGCGTTGGCCGAACATACCTTATAGATTTATCATTTAGGTTATAACACATCAAGTCTAATAGCATTAATATCATACGAGCTAGCGCTATGTCTTATATATTATTTAACACTTCTACCTCTTTTTTTATGGGGAATATTTCCATGAAGTGTCATCTGCACTCTTTCTTCAAAAGATTACGAATTTTGAAACCTACGTACACACATCAGCTCGCTCTTCGTCACGAACTTTACATCATACACCCCCCTGTCGTGACCTGAAAAATATGTTTCAAAGTCATGACAGGGGAGACTACGGACATTACACACTAACATCTTATCATATAATAGGGAAGGCTGATGCTTCAAGACACTACTCTTAGCATTGGACAAACACTAACATCAATTACAAGATTATACTTCAACAACAACTTGTTGAACCCTAGTGTGAT
Organism: Nicotiana undulata; assembly: GCA_005239495.1. NCBI lineage: Eukaryota > Viridiplantae > Streptophyta > Magnoliopsida > Solanales > Solanaceae > Nicotiana > Nicotiana undulata. The sequence goes on along the minus strand of ML299648.1, from coordinate 31,962 downwards.
ACAATGGACCCTCCTCTAAGCTTATTCATTTACCCCTTTTAGATTTAATGCCTGCAGATAGGTAGATAATTGCAATAAATGTGTCCTCACTGCTTGACACTATCATATTTGGTTCCATCAGTGTCTTTTCAGTTTGAACTTCATTGAGCATAAACCCCATTGAAGTCCAAAGTCCAATATTATTAACTGAAAAAGGCATAATGTTAATGGGAATTATAGTTTTGGTCATGGTTATGTCATTGTTTTTTCTCTTTTGATCTCTTTCTTCTGTAGAACGATAAGGATTTGTCACCTCTCCAACAACTCATGAGCACCTCAAGTACTTGACGCGCGCGTAAGCATTATATACTCCTATTTTAGTACTTTATTGATGTTTCTGAGTATTAGTTGATAAAGAACGAGTTAAACGAGTGTTGATCATAAATAGAAGTATACATACACAATATTACATGTGATTTCGATTTGTAGGGGAGAATATAAGAGCTTGTAGCTTAAAAAAGATTATTCCAAGAGGGTGCGACACTTTTTCTTACCCTACTCAAATGTGAGATGCTTCGTGCACGGGATTATTTTTCACCTATCAAAAGAGATTTTCATGATAATATTGATTGACCATAATGTCAAGAGAAATATCTTCTCCACTTAGGATGTAGATTTACAGATCAGTTATGGATCTCATGATCTCCATTTCTTTCTTTTTCCAGAAAGTGAATGACCGAATGGTGGAAAGTTAAATGCCTGTTGGGGTCAGAAACAAGATTAATTCAAGAAAAGAAATGAAATGACTTTTCCCACAACCCTATATATAATGCAAAGCACATCTGTAATTTTATCGTACATGTACATGCATGAAAGATGAAACACTTGGAAGAAGAAAAGAAGAAAACACCATAATAATTAAGGAGAAGAATTTAGGGCGGATTTAGAGTGTCAGGGTTCACGTCACGTGAACCCGGTAGTTTTATTATAAGTATTAAGAAATTTACTAAATATTATATTATTATATACTTATCAACTTATGGTCAACTAATAAATTTGAAGTCTTGAATCCGGCTCTTTACACAGCTTGTTTGGATGATCGTTACCTACTGTATTGCATCGTATTGTTACTTTAAATACGATATTTGTTTTGGTTGTTACTTAAATTTTATTGTATCATATCGTTAAATCCGTCGTTACGTAACGACAGAATGTGTCACTTTATGAGACGGTCAATTTGGTGTGGTTATGTCGTTATCTTGTCTTTTTCTCTCATCTCACCCTTCATTATCATTAAAGAATTTTATTTTATCACTTATCCTACCTTTTTATATACTCCCTCTCTTTCAATTTATGTGAACCTATTTCCTTTTCGGTCCGTGCCAAAAAGAATGACCCCTTCCTTATATGGAAACAATTTACTTTTATACAATGATTTATAACCACACAAAATATATGTGTTTCATTTTATACAACAAGTTCAAAAGTTTTCTCCCTTTTCTTAAACTCCGTGCTCAGACAAATGGGTTTACATAAATTGGAACAGAGGGAGTAATAAATTTACCCCGTATCATAATTTTTCTTTATAATATTACAAATTTATTCTTCATATTGCTAGTGCATGATATCATGAAACAACGACAAACAATACAATCTATCCAAACATTGTATTCAATCAAACAATACAGTATAATACAATACATTATGAAACTATGTGTAACAACCATCCAAACAAATTGTTAGAAGATAAACATTTGTAGTCACTCTATGAGCAGGGTATATAGCTTGAGAAAAGTAAAGACAAAGCTGGACAGCACCAAGTTTTCACCAAAATGAAAGCGTTCTAATGCTGCTTGACAATTTCTCAATTATACGTTGTTTTTGAAAAGATGATTGAACCTCACTCATTTTTGCTGGAGAAAGAATCTTTTTTAAAGAACATATCGAATCCTATTCATTTAAAGGAAAAAAGAGAAATGGCCAAAGGAACTGATGATAGTTGTGTATTGTGATTTGTACATGAGATGAGATCATCTTAGAGTCCACTCGTGGTGGTGGAGAGAAACACTTGCATTTTATGGATTTTTCTTCTCAGAAGATCAACTTTGTTCTCTACTTCCTTTTGCTTAATCATTTGGCACCAAAAACTCACAAACCCAACTAATCTAAATTCACGTCGTGAGTTGGCCCATTAAGGGATAGGCTCGAACCAAAAGCTTCTGATTAATAAGGGAGGATACCAACACTAAACCAAGAACTTCATAATGACTAAGGGCAATATCAAGGGAGCGCCGTAGAGGCAAATGAAATTGGTGAATAATGTCATAGGTAAGGGCAAGTGAAATTGGTGAACACTGTCTTAGGTAGATACATATCACGAAAGCGTCATAGAGGCAAGTGCAATTGGTGAACACTGTCTTAGGTAGATACATATCACGAAAACGTCAGAGGCAAGTGAAATTAGTGAGCAATACCGTAGACAAATATCATAGAGGCAAGTGAAATTGTTGAGCAAATATTATAGGGGCGCCGTAGAGGCAAGTGAAATTGGCGAGCAGTTATCATAGACAATTATCACGGGAGCGCCAAGAGCCATCAGCCCCTACTAGCTTGCATACCTAAAATGTGGAAGCCTTGTACTCCATTAATCAGCTTCGCCCATTACTTTCTTGAAAATATATTGATTCTTACACTTCTGCTCTGCCCAAACCTGGTCCAGGACGAGTTATGGGATGTAAAACACGTAGATACACCAACCACTTGTAATCTTCATTCGTTAATAACAAATATAAACATTGAAGAAAAAGAACAGCCATTTCATTTGATAAAAGCCCTTTGCTGTTTAATCATTCAAATGCTTAACCACAACATATACCATAGAGAATCTGTAGGTAGCGAAAACAAAACTACTGACAGGTTATAGAAGGATAATTAAGCAGAGATTTTATCTACATTTTCCTTAAGCACTGTATGTTTTTTGTATCAATCACTTAAAGGGGAGGTCTATAGCTAATATTCTTGGTCTTTAGCCAGTGTTCCTCATCCCCGCAGCAATACCATTTATCGTAATGAGCAAGGCATCTCTAAGCTTAGTGTTGTCTTCATCACGCCTCAACCTCTTTAATATCTCCACCTGCAGGATATTCATTGGATTCAGATATGGAAGCCTGCTCTCGATCAACCTCCTCAAACTACGGTTGTTTGCTGATAGCTTCTCATGACCAGTAACCAATAGGACATAGTTTCCTGTAGTCAATAGCTCCCTCCGCAGATCTGCACCAAGTTCTCTTCGTGTTTCAGATACTAGAACATCATCGTAATGCTTGGCTATAGGGATGTCAGCTTTCCCTAAAACCATCTCTATAAGATCAACAGTGGACTGGAAGAAGGGCCATTCTCTGTACATTGCACGCAAGTCTTCTGTATGTCCCTTGTCACAAACACCCTTCAAGCCTGCTCCAACTCCAAGCCATGCAGGGAGGACAAATCTTGTTTGGGTCCATGCAAATACCCATGGAATTGCACGGAGTTGCCCAATTCCTCCTGTACTCTTTCTCCTTGTTGGACGGCTACCAATGTTAAGAAATCCTAGCTCAGCCTGAGGTGTTGCTTCGTGGAAGTAAGCGAGGAACTCAGGATTTTCATATACTGTGCTTCTATAGCTCCTGCAACTCAAATTTGATATGTCGTCCATCAGATTACGCCATTTTTGTTCCCTTGGAGGCTGTGGGGGACGTAATGTAGCAAGTAGAACAGCCGTGGTGTAAATCTCTAGCTGACGAACAGCCATTTGGGGTAGTCCAAATTTTGCCTGCACCATTTCTCCTTGTTCCGTAGATCTAAGAGTACCCTGATAATTTCAGAGAGAAATTAATTTGAAACTGAGTGCATGCAGAGAGGTGAATATTTAGGCTTTTCTGATAGCAAATGCTGAGTTTTACTTACCATTCTCAAATTGTTTTATCATTTAAGAAACAAAAATTTCAACTGATTAGAGTTTAAGAATCAGCAGATAATGTCCATAAGTTGGGGCCATCTTTTTAATAATCCAATCAAATTATTGTTATGCATGATAGGTTAGAGAGCAGAATGGCCAGCTGAAAAGGAAGTCATTTGCTCCCGCTTCATTATGAAAATACTACTAGATGATTCAGATTGAAACCAATATCTATCCAAATACACTCTCCTTATTATGACATTGAGGTGGAGTAGCCAGTTGCTGCTGCCACACAGTTGGTGACAGGACCTATATATGTATGACAATCCTGATTTTGAATTCACCCAGAATATAGTTCAAAGAAACCTTCAGGTACTTGGCGTGCAAAATGTAAACAGAATGTACATGCGAGTAACATATTAGGAGTTTCAAGACAGTTTAACTGAAAACAAACCATAACAGAGCCGGGTGGTTGGGACTGAATTGCAAGGTAAGTAGGACCACCACCACGGCCAATGCTTCCTCCACGCCCATGGAACAGAGTGACTTTAATGCCATATTCATTACATGCAGCTACAACATCTTCTTGAGCTTTGTAAAGCTCCCATGCTGCAGTGAAACGACCAGCATCTTTGCCAGAGTCAGAATAACCAACCATCACCTGTGAACACCAACCATGAGCTGAAGCCAAAAGTGAAACTCTTTTGGATAGTGTAATGCATTATGGCATACATACCTCCTGATGTCCATCGTGGTTCTTTATGATGTGCTCCCTATACCAGTCGATTGAGAGTAATCTTCTGATCACCGAGCCAGCTTCTCTCAAGTCCTTCACGGTCTCAAACAGAGGAACCACCCGCAGTCTGTCGAAATACATGAAATATTTAGCATTATGCTCATAATCATATAAGCATTACCTCTATTCAATTGGTATTTTACCCTTAGAACAGTCTGGTTGCGTGAGCTACAATTAATTTTGCAAACTCATCTCAACTGGTTCCAATGCAAAAGTGTTACTAGTTACTTGGATATTAATTTAGCAAGATGCCTTAGATGAAAACAATAAACCGGGAAAAAAAAAAATTGTACCCTGCAGTCATGGCTGCATAAGTAGAATTTCAAGTATGACAACAGCATTTGTGGAAACTGGGATCCTACGCACTTTCTAGGCATGATTTCCACAAATAACTATGAGGTGCATGAGAAAATATCTATGAACATAATTTTGTTGATTTAGCACCCCCACAATAAATTTATTTTCCTTGGAACCTGATCACACAATTTTCTAGGAACCACAATAGGAGAACCGCTGAAACTAGCTGTCGTGAAGCATTAAGCCTATAATGCAAGAAAGAATTAGATGAGACGACATAAAATTATATCCAACCATCTACAGCGGAAAAGAGGTGGCCCTGTACACGTGTACTTGTCTGAATGCAGTTGAATATAGGAATTGAAAAATTACCACCTTCTATAAGATGGAAATTAAGCAAACATAAAAAAGATGGGAAAAAATAACCAAAATGTGTGATGACAATTCATTGACTTAACATTAGCCAGACTGGATTAATCTAGGTCATAAATAGCCATACACATGCACATAAGTTTTTGGGTAAGTTAAGAAGAAAGTTCTGTTATTGCATCTGCAACAGAAAAGATATCAGTCTTACGTTCCACCGGGACAAGGTCTGCCTAGCTCCCCAGCAACAGCAAGGCGTGCATCCTTCTGTAAAAGCTCTACAGCTAGGACATCACTGGCCTGCCAAATGAAGATAAATTAAAATATAGTAGATAATAGAAAATGGAAACAAGACAGTAGTTCAAAACTTAATATCAAGTATCCTTTGTGCAGATTTAGTTGAACCCCTCTACCACTGCGAAATGTAGTCTATACTCTATATGTAATCCATGCGGAATATGATCATACATTTGAAGCCATGGAAATAACATAAGCTCCAAGTGAATCACTTCCTAATTCAGCTGCCACTTTGAACGTGTCCAAGACTTCTTTGACATCAGGGGGAACCTATAAAATAAAGATTAAAAGAAAACATCAAATCCAAGACGAAGAATAGGAACCAGCAACCTAATAAAGGAACTCAGGCCACTGGACTTTGACAGCTAATTTAATTGCAACATGAATAAAATTCAACTCAGAGGTAAAAACTTAGATACTCATCAGTTAATATATTCAAAAATATCATCATATGTGTTTTGAACTTTTGATACTCACTATCCGATATTACTTCCCTTCCAAGAATCAGTTATCAATTTTTCTTATTAATATATTAAAAGATATAATGATTGATGTGGTTTTGATAATCACTATCCAATATCACTTCCAAATCCATAAATCACTTATCTATGTACCTCTTTTTTCTGCCTTGTATACCACTGAATACTCAATAAGGCTATCCATTTGCCCTCCCCTAGTAATCAAGAAAGGACAACAAAGTCGGACCAGTATATGAGGAAGTTTTGGGTTTCTCCTCCAGAGACAGAACATTTAGGTATAACCTGCACGAGAAAAGGGAAGGCAAGCACTACTGCCTAGCTACTGAGGCCTTCTCAGAGAAATGGACAGCAAACGTAGCTGCTGCAGGGATAAAGGGACATCCATTTGGTATGCCTGGTAAATAAAGACCTAGGCCTTTTGATGAAATCATTAATTGACCATCTCAGCTTCATAAATTAAGGTAAATATTATTTTAGACCTTGGTTACATCAGTTGATTATGTTAAATGGCAGTGGCATTCACTATTAAAAACTATTGTCATATGAATGCAGGAATTTCCTCGAATATATATTTGACATGCCAATATATGTAGTGAAAAACAGAAAAGAAAAAGAAGCCAATTTAGAAAATAGTTTGGAACACAATTAAGGGCCTCCTACAACGTTTTAATCAGAAGAAATGATAATTCATGATGTTTATAGAGGAACATACTCATTTTTTGGATGGTTATCAGTTATGGCTTGAAAGTTCCCATATTAATCGCAGATAGAGGGATGAGGAGCTTTCAGCAATTGACAGGGTAGAATTACGGCTGTCAGCACATACTCATTTCTAGTATTAAATGGGTTCTACTAAATCTCATTCTTTTCCTCTTGTGAAGGGTCAGATTAGATCAATTAAACAAACATGAAGATAACTAAGCAATACAGTTAAAATAGGATAGAAGTACATTATCTTACCTCTATAGTAGGAGGAACCAAAGGCCTTTTCCCCTTTAGCTCCTTAATCAGAAAGTCCAGCTTTTGTTCTTCATCCCACTCACTATAGGTACCCATGTCTAAGTATTTCGTGATTGCATCAAGTGCCTCAGAGTGCCTACCAGATTCCTGATTCATTGAATTGAATATAAGCATATATTTCACTAGAACTCACCAATAACATGTAAAATCATATACCTGACGAAGGTCAAGCTTCATTAGGACCATCCCAAATGTAGCAACTCGCCTGATTAGGTCAGCAAGCCGCCCATCAGCTAGAACCCCAGACCCACATGATTGCTGCAATGCACCCAATGTTTACATTTATTAGAACTAAAAGGAGCTGTCCTGATTATAAATAGTTTTTTTCTTCTTCTGGAATTTTAAATAATAATGAGCAGGCGCAGAAACAGATTGTGGAACTAAGAGGGATGACTTATACCAGTGAATCATAGCACAAGAGTAGTGGTTCCAAAAGCTGATCTGATGTTTCATAATAATCCCAAGGATCATGGTCACACGGAAGATCTTCAAGAAGAAGCTCCAGCCGCTTCCGTGTCTTGAGGAGCTGAATTTAGAAAAGACAAGTTTACATCATCAAACACTATGGCATGAAGAACAAAAATAAAAGCACTAGTTGAACATTCAATTTTAAGGTCTACAATAACTTCCAAACTTCAAACTTTTCCATATGGCACATGGAAAAGGCACAATATTGATATAATTCCTCATTGTGAATTAATCAATCAACTTTCATCCCACCAATTATTCATTAAACAATGAAGTTATTACATTTCAAGAAAAGAAAACTGTCAAACCCCTCAATTTTCTTCTTACGTATAAGCAGTATTCTCTGCTATAATTTATGAGATGTATTCCGTCACCTATCAACACATCCTGAAATCTGCCTATAATCATCCTAGTCTTGAAACCAAATTTTAAGTACTCCAGTTTAGAGAAAAATCTCTGTATTAATACATACTTCCACGCAATTCAGCTACAGCAATATATAAAAGCATTCGGAAAAAGGGTTAACTATTAACCATGCACACAGAATCATTTTAACAGATACCATTTTATTTTCTGTATTTCTCAAACATCATCAAGCCATCACATTAGTCAGTAGCTTTATGTATTTTCCTTTTTTTGACTTAAAGTGTTTTAAACTTCTTTTCAGTATAATACCATCAGAACAGAACCATCACCTACCATATTGTAGACAAATGTGCCAGAGGATGTACTAGAGGAAAACACTTCTCATTCTTAAATTTTCATGAATCAAATTCCAATAAAAGCTTTGCTGTCTGAGGCAAGATAGCATAGACCTGACTAGTGTACCAGAAGCAAAGAGGATACCTTTTCCTTTACATCCCCAAGGACAATTCTATAAGGAGCTATCCCAGGTCTCTGCGATGAGCTTGGTTCCAGTAGCTTTTGGAAGCTGGCCCTTCCTACCTGAGACTCGGCAAAAATTTTCCTCTGAGCCAGAAGCTGACTAGCAGCACGTGGTGTTATATTTCCATTTCCATTTCCATATGCCTTTTCAGTATTTTTGGTAGAATCGCCAGAAAGGGGACCCACTTTTGAAGTACTCTGACTATCCTGTAAAGATATCAAATACATAAGATACAGAGTATTTCACTCAGAGTCACAAACAATGAGTAACTAAGTTGCTCGGACTCGGGTGCGGATATCCTATACGGGGACGGATCCGAGTATCGGATTCGGCAAAATCAAAATTTTAAGATTCGGGTGTGCGGATCCGGATATGGATACGGGTGCGGAGATTCGGCTAATACAAAATAGAGCTATAAAAATATTGTAAATTTTGAGAGATATTCTGTGAAAAACTTACATGATATTGTACAACACAATCTTTCATTCTCCAAGATGGACATTATTCTTCCATTATTCTGAATCTGTTTTATTTTTGATTTTGATAAATCAAAATCTCAATTTTCCTCCCAAATTTGTCGATGGACTCCGGTCAAAGTGTCCGAAGTCAGTTGACCGTATCCGGGACGTATCCGTCCCGGTATCGGTATCCGTCCCGTATCCGGACGGGGATGGCACCAAAATCGAAGAGTCCGCGCAACTTAGATGAGTAAGATACTAATTTGTGAAGATAGAGGGGCATAGACAAACAAGAATGACAACTGTAATGAAATAATTAAACCAGCTTTACCTGATTTTTGAGTGGTATGAATTCTGTCCCAGGAAGAGCCAGTCTAGGATAGTGGGACTCGACATTTTCTGTGAAAGATCATGTGTTATCTTTATCAGTAGTAACTATCTAACGTTGTTTTTACATTGAAAAACAACTTAGGAAAGAAACTACAGAATATGTAGCAAATTGCTTACAAACTTTAAAAACCATAATAAACAGATGTCAGTTTGAGGCATTGATAATGTATTACAACATTGACAATATTGTGGGACCTGCTTTTACAGAGATTGCATCTTCAAGGATCTTACTACAGTGACACCTAAGAAATTGGTAACTTGAAATAAAAGAAGATATGAAACTTTTTGTCTTTCTATAATATTAGATAAGAGATATGCAATATTCCAATTTATTGCAGCAAAAACGTTGAAGCCCCTTGAAGGCACAGCAAAGAACAAACCTGGCAAGTACATGTTCATGATTTCCCAAACCCTATTTGCCAATCAAGGGGAAATCAACAAGATTTCACCTATTTAGCATGGCGAAAGAAAAATAAACATAATGGAGAAGTCACGAGAACGTCGAGAAGACTAAAGAGAAATTATGCAGCATGAAGTATCGAAATGATGAATCTTAACTTAAGAACACCATGAATAATAACCAAGCAGGTATGAAGATATTCGAACATTATGAAGGCATTATTAAATCAGATGATGTAAGTTAAAGTTGTAAGTATGACATCAAATGGACAATGAATCTGGTAAAGTAAGACTGTTGAGTTAGAGACAAAAATAGAAAGGTGCAAAGACCTGACCAGACAGTCATTACTAAAGTGCAGATCCAACCAGCAAAATGCTACCTGTGCAAGAGGGCAAATCAGCTCCGGTTGGAAGCTGTGTAGGGAAAGGTGGAGCATGTTGTCCTTGATGTTTTAATTGACTCCAATTTGAGGAATGATTCCAAGACTCGGGGTGATCCTCAGAAGTATTTCCTGGAAGGGATTCCAAGAGATCATCAGAAAAGATATATAGCTGGATGCTAATTCAGTAATAGTTCTTAATCCAGATGGCCTAATTGCTTGAGAATGACTATAAAAATAAGGTGAATAGACATCTGAAAAGGCCTTATCTGTTCTAAAACTTAAGCTAGAATACATTGTATCTGGCATACAGCTAATTTTATGATTGATAACACATCCCTTGTCAATATTCTTTTTTTTTGGGGATTGATAGCACATGGCAAGTAATTAAATTTTTGAATGAGACATACAAGTTCTACAGTAAGATTAGCATCTTAACAAACATGAAGAGCAATTAAGAGCTGACCTATAAACAATAGGAATAAGATAGTATCCATGCTAAATAAATAAAGAACATATTGCTGTGGATCCGTTATTTCAATTTTTCTGTTATATAGTACACATTTGGTGGGGGGAAAAGATCTCAATCAACAGGGAACATTTAGAATTTTATGTAGAATTTAAAAGGAAAACAGAAAACAGAGTACCATCAGGTACCTTCCCTTTCTTGATAATTTGAATCGAGCTTTCTAGGATATACATCGCTGATAAAAAATCTTTACCAACCAATCAAGTAAAACAATCATTTCCCTGAGGGAGAAGATATCCAGAACATCAACTTCCAAGAAAATGATTCCAAATAAATGGAATAATTAACAAACTATTAGATCCCTTCAAGAAGAGGCCAGACTTATACAATTGTAGGTCACAGCTGATTAAAGATTACAAATTCATTTGTCACTCTCTGACCTAATAATATGGTTGCAAACCAAATGTCCTAGCAAGAGGCATGACCCACGGGGCAAAGCTCCAAAAGAATTTGGAGATAACAAACCTTTTTCTAAGATTTCATGCGCCAATCTTGCAAATCTTTCACTGCATTGATTCATGGAAAGTTCAAATCTGAGGCTATCTATTTCTCGTACATAAAGATCAATAGCCATCCACCTGGAGAGAAGAGAGACATCTTTTGTGACCTGAAACAACAGAAAATACATGTTAATTTAGCAGATGGAATCAGTGCAAGTGATGGCTTTGCTTACACAAACAATGGAGTGCAGGATCAAAAAACTCTACTCGTCAAAAATGATCTTTTCTGAAATTATACTAGGAAGTTTCATCACTGTTTATGAGAAAGAAAACATAATGCAAGTGGAAGCATGACTTTACTGAGACATGGATTCTATTTAAAGTGGATCTTGAACCAAAAAATAAATAAATAAATAAATAAATAAATGTACCCAACCCCATATTCACCAGAGTATATAGAAATAATTGAGTTCATGAAAGACAGAATAAAGTCTTGCTTATGGATAAGCATATTAAACGTAACCTTTGCTGTGACATTTGGATTTCCATCTCGATCGCCCCCCATCCAAGATCCAAATCTTATCGGTGTGCATGTCAATGGTAGAGGCCTTCCAGTGTGCTAAAAGGAGGAGGCACAACAAATTATAACATGTTGTATAGCTTCATTATGATGGTGTGAAAGATCAGATGTTAGAAAACCTTTTTTAAAGCATTGCTGACTCGACGTAAATAATGGGGTACAGCTTTCCACAGCGTTTGTTCCACAATATGTAAACCTGAAAGGTTTTAACTAGTTGTCACTTGTCATACTAGATTGAAAAAGTGTCTGAAATCAGGATTTGTACAAATCTCCGAAAATTACCGGCCCTGGCTTCATCAACTGGAGTAGGTTTGTGCCGCCTGAGCTCATCTGTTTGCCATATAGAAGTCATCTCTCTCACCTACAAAAACCCCAAACACAATTGGATCAGTGAAGGTGTTCAATATATGGCTTCGATATCCAAAACATGGAATGGCACCCACCAGATCTTCAATTAGCATCTCTCTATCTTCAATCCCAAGATCAGGCCTGTCATTGTATTCCAAAAGGTGCTACACAAAATAAAGATTCACAGAGCAACAACAGTCAAAGTTGGTTTAATATAATATACACTTGTACTTTTTTCATGAAAAAATTCTGGAAAAGAAACGCACAGCAATTCTGATGTGTTTGTATTGTAAGGTGCGACGGTTGATTTGTGTCGGATGTGCAGTGAGAACAATCTCAACAGCCTGTGATAGGGAGAAAACTTGTGTAATCAAAAGAATGCCTGATCAAAAAGACTTCTACATGTAGTACTCCGATAAATTGGATAAACAAGCAGACCTGCTTGCAGACAGTGTCATAAAGCTGATCTGGAGGAACACCACTCTGCAAGAGGTGGTTGAAAATGTCATCACATGATTTTGACAACTGTGCTTCTCCTCGCGCCTTGCGTACCCTACAAGCATGAGTCAGTTGTTTAATAGATTTAAGTGGTTCCTACACCTACCTATTGAAAGGCAAAAGACAAGCAGTTAAAGCTATCAGAATTTGCAACATTCAACATTCAGAATAATAACATAGCTACTGGAACTATGATATGCAACCCATAGAGCACCTGCTAGGAGAACACAACTACACTGAAGTAACTGAACAAAAGGGAAATGACGGCTGCTAACCTATGATGTGTTTCTGCAATTCCCATCAAATTAAGATAATGGCTAAATGTACGCGCAATGGCAAGAGCTTCCTCTAGCGTCATTTTTGACAACTCTGATGCCAGTTGTTTCTCCAGAAGCTCTGCTGTGTCCTCAATTCCTGCCATTCTCATGTTACAGGCACCCTAAAGTTACAGAAAAAACTTCCAATTAGTATAATTACACATATATGAACACTAGAAATTGTGGATTCTACACTTAACACAGCCCTTTTGAACAAAGAAACCACCCCATTGAGACATCAAAAAGGAACCACCAAAAGATGTTCAAACCAAACAAATGTTTGGAAAATATACCCACATTTTTCCACATTGTGTTAATTGTTTAATATAGGTCTAAAAGGATTTCAAAAGCAGGGGGCGTATCTAGTGTACAACTTATGGGTTCATCTAAGCCTCGTAGCTTTTGTTCAAACCCTAAATATATATTAGAAAATCTACCAAATAAGAACAAATGATAAATTTTGAACCCAATAAATCATATGGCGTTGTGGTGGAATCTTGAACTTGAACCCCTAATGTCAAAAATCCTGAATCTGCCTCTGTTCAAAAGATCAGCTATAGGTACTAAAACTTGACATAATGAGACATACAAATCATTCAAAAAGTATCAACTCTGACTCAGATACAGAAAACAGATGCATCAAAGAGCATGAAGCACTAAACCAACACGATTTTCACCACATGCATATATAAGGGCACAACTGCAAACAGAGAAAAAGCGAACCCGGATAACTTTGTACCCCTAACTATCAACCCATGCAGAGAACAGAGCAAAAACAACACATGAACTTTTTATGATAATTCGAAAATCTCCAGGGCCAATAGCACACGGTTCGAAACTCCATGGACAATAGTTAAGCAGGCGGAGCCCAGATTTGAAGCTCACTGGTTCAGAATTTTAGCCTGGGTTCTAAATTAAGTAATTTGTATGGAGATAAATACATAGTCTGAAGCAGGGTTACCAGGTTCAACCGAACCCATGCCTTTAGCTCCGTCCCACTACACTTGTCCACTTAAATACCAAAGAACCCATAACAAAATATTTACTCGACCGAGAGAGAAAAATCAGGTCGTGGGCTGGCTGAGAAAAAAAAATCCCACGTAAAAAAATATAGTGTTATTCGATGAACACCTTATAAAAAACAAAACAAAAAAAGTGAGCAGAGGGGACTGAAAATGTGAAATCTAGCACAAAGGATGGGACCTGAGCGAGGACGCGAGTACGTTCAACTTTTTCCATGAATTGAGGACCAACTTCCCTGTTAAGAACATCGTTAAGAAGGCTCTGAAGGAGCCTACAATCATCTTCAAATCCCTGAAATGATATCTCCTCAGCTATATCATCAGTTACGTCCGTCATTGTAACGGTTTGAGCTTAAGCACAGGGAAAAAACTGAGAAACGTCAATGGCGGAGATTAAGAGGGAAAATGGAGATATCTGGAAGGAGAGAGAGAGTGTGTGTGTGTGTGTGTGTGTGAGGGAAGGAGTTTGAGAAGAAAAAGAAGAGACCCTTGCTTTATGAGAGGATCTGATATTTTCTCTTTTTACCTACCTCAACCTCAACCCCTCATCAACGGAAAATGTGGATGTTTGACAAGTGGCATTTCTTGAGGAATATTCTACAAACAAATTCTTTTCTATTTCACTTATTTTCACTTTTTCTAAATAAATAAAATTCCGAAAAAGTGAAAGTGGAGTAACTTTTTGTTAATAGTGATCAATTTGTGACTTTGACTATTTTATTGCGTATTATATCTTATCTTATTAGTATCAAGTAATTTTACCGACCAAAATTTAGTTAGTTAAGAAAAAACACTTTGTATTTTTTATCCTTGTTAAAATTTAAACCTAGTCTTCAAGGTTGTCCATTTTATTTCACAATAAGTGACCAATTTACTTTTGGCACACCCATTAAGAAAATATTAAATTCTATACAAAAATACTAAGTATGACAAAATTACTCCTAATTAAATAGTTAATGTGAGGAGCATTGGCAGATGCACATAGCCGCTTGTGGGTGCTTAAGCACCCATTAACTTTGACCATATTTAATAAATTACATAGATAATTGTACAAATATTTCAGATAAATATTGAGTTAGCATCCAGAAGTAAATTTATTTTTCCTCTTCTTTTGGAATTTCTATCGACGAGCACCCATACCTTTAAAATCCTGGATCCGTCACTGGTGATGAGTAACAAAACTTTTTAGGCATATGTATATAAGAGTTATTTTGTAAAAACAAATTGAATTCTTTCTTGATTATATAAATGGACACTTATTTTGGACCAAAATAAAAAAGCAAATTGATCATTTATTGTGGACCGGAGGGAGTAATTGAAGAAAAAAATTCTCTGGATCAGTAATATTAGTGACATGTCAAACTGGACAAAAAAAATACTCCCTCCGGTCCAAAATAAGTGATTTTTTGCATGTTTTCACGCACATTAAGAAATCTACTTTTAGCATTAATTAGCAATGAAATTGACCATATTAACCTTTATTATCTCACATAAATACTCCTAACACATACTCTAACACTATTTACTCCAAGGGCAATGCAGGAAAAAATAATTAATTTATTTTTGAAATCTGAAAAAATCCCTTATTTTAGACCACAAAAAAAAGGTTAGAAAACCACTTATTTTGGACCGGAGGGAGTAACCAATTACCCATTAGATGGTCAATAGGCAAGAAATGCATGTTTATCTTCGCTAAATTTTAGGTTGCAGATTTTGTTAGTGAAAAACTGAGGAATCTAGTCATATCACTCATAACTAGGGACCATTTCTCTACCAACAAATATTAAGAAAAATATTATTGGTCCAAAGTTTTTTTGTTGTTTAAAATTTTAAAAATATTTGAAAGTTCTATATACTAAAATTAAAGAAAAGAATTTAATTCTCAGAAGTACTAATATTGCTATATTTTTGTTAACTCCTCAACCTCTCTGTGCTGCTCGCTTGACCAGCGGATGAACAGAGACATCCTTTAGTAAGAGCTTCAATTGCATATACATTTGTAAAAGTTCGTATATTTAATATGTAGACACTGCTTGGAAATAATATAAAGTATAAACGTCAAACTTTGAAATAGGAAATAAAGCATTAATTAAGACCAATAGTGTACTACTCCAATTAGTATATTGAATTTGCCTCATAATATAATTATAAGCTTTCAAAAAGGCATAATAATAATTTACTTAAAAGACTGTCCTAAAGAAAAAGACAAGCAATCCTTTTCATAAAAGAACACCTCATTGGGCAAAATTCACATCACTTCTAGTAGTGAGTGGGATCTTTGCCCCACTCATAGAAATAGTGTTGGAAGTTCCGCATATTGTACGACTTATTTTGACCATATCTATAAAGGTTCAGAAAAGTTGCAAAGGTGCCGGAGGTAGAGTTTCAATACAGATTCGATCCAATTTGATAATTTAATTTATATTTTATATTTATTTTGAAATTTTATTTAATATATTAATTATTAATTTAAAGTTCAATAACTTAACATAAATAAATATTTGAATTTATATACATAAAATTCTTGCTCCGTCTCTTCCAATCATATAATCTTACTATCTAAATTTCTCTTTTGAAAATTTAATAGGGACCATTTGTAACTTCTCGTGGTCCATTCTGTCTGATGCTTTAATTATGTCTTATGTGGAGTTTTCGGTGGGCCCCATATGTACGGATGTATGAAAATGATGTAAATTTCTTTACGTGTTGAAGTAGTAAGATTTAGAGAGGGTATTATACGATAATTTAGAAAGACACAAAAGAATATACTGCAACCATTTCTCCTCTGGTTAATGGAGGTTAACATAAACCTTCCCTTCGATGTAAAACTTTTTATTCAGTAAAATAATACAATTAAATTTGTAACGTGATTTATAGACACATTAATTATTTTGATCCAAAAATATAAAATAATAAAGAAGAAAAAATGAATTGATTAAGAACCCGTTTGGTCATGAGTTTTGCCAAAATAAATTTAGGATTTATTTGGCAAACTCATATTTTGACCATAAATTTTGCCCACATGATTCCTTAAAGGCCATAAAGGCTCAACATGATTCCTTAAAGGCTCACCATAAACTTGAATAAAATACAAGTCTAACTATACGGTGAGCCTTTACGGAAGCAATAACAAGAACAACATACAGAGAATAGTTTTATAGAGCAAGAGCATATTTTAGCTTTTGTGTACAGATGATTTTTCATGTCCTTCCATGGATACAAATTCACCTATTTATAGGTCAATTTAGGGAGACAAGATTTTCAAATTATTCTTTAATACGAATAAAACCCCTCTGATGGCTGAATAACGACTGATATAAATGATAAGATTCTTTGTAACGGCTGCTTACTGAATGCAGTATTTCCCAACGATGTATTCCTTTCAAATCTTCATCCTCGATTTTGTTGTCCTCTGAACTTACCCAGCACCGGTCACATGTTCGTAACTGGTACCAGCCTTTTTTCTGACTCATATCTCGCTTGTCTTTGCTTTCACGTGTCAACTCATCAAACATCCACCTGTCATTAATCAATTTACCTTGTACAGATAGTCCCCCTACTTTTCGGAGACAACAATTTGGTATTACCGGGAAGTAGATAAAACCTCTTTCCTTAGTAGGTCTGAATAGATTTTGACACTTGAAAGGGCGCACATCTCTTTGCATTTAATTAACAGAACAAGTGTTATTTCGCGATTCGGCAAATATTTTCGCAAGTATTCAAGGTAATCATGACCATGAATTCTGCCGCCTATAAACTTCTCCACTACGCTTCACTTTTTTCTTGCACCTTTACAAATCCTTCTTCTTCGAATTTTCTCAAACTCAACTGCAAAACCCACTTTCTCAGTAAAATCTTCTTACCCAGATTTTCTACCACCATGTCTTCTACTTCCGCTATCCCCGAAAACTATAGCATTATCATCAGTGATGGCCCTAAAAAGAACAAATCTAGCAATTCTTCAATACGAATAGAACCTCTCTTTATGGCTAAATAACGGCTGGATATAAATGATGAAATTCTTTGTAACGACTACTCATTGAATGCAATATTTCCCAACCGGTGTATTCTTTTCAAATCTTCATCCTCGATTTTGCTGTCTTCGAAACTTACCCAAAACTAGTCACATTCGTAACCGGTACCAGCCTTTTGTTGACTCATATCTTGCTTGTCTTTGCTTCCACGTGTCAATGCATCAACGCCCACCTGTCATTAATCAATTTTATCCAATACAGACAGTCCCCTTAGTTTCCGGTGACAACACTTTTGTAACGATCTGACCGGTCATTTTGAGAACTAGCATCTTGTTTGGTCGGCGTAAGGTCTCAAGCAGCTTCGTATTATGTGCTATGACTTGCGTGTGTAGTCGAGTTCAATTTTCGGAGTGGTGTGCCTACCTTGTGTGAGTTATACATTGCACATTTTGTGGTGATTGTTTCCTATGTTCCATTCATTGTCTCTACTCTTACTAGTTGACTTGAGTTGTGATAGAACACTTGCACAAGCATACACGTAATTAATCATTCATATTAGTTTAAGAAGTGAATACTGATGTTATTGATCATTTACATGTACTCTTGTTTACTTGCCTTCTATGAGAGAGTTTCTTATTGGCACGCGAGTAGTCTGTGAAGTCATGAGCCATTGTTATTGTTGGCACGTGAGTTGTTCGTGCGGATATTAGATTTTGTCACTCCCTTGGCACGTGAGTCGTATGTGTGGTTATGAATTGTAATATGGGCACGAGATGCCAAGTGATTAGGGTTCACGAATTGGGAACCGTGAAATGTGACTATGAGGTGAAGTACCTCAGGGAAATACTTTAGCAAATCTTGTGTGAAAGCGATTGCTCTCATTGAATTGTTACTTGTTCCCTTTACTTTGTTTTACTGAACTTAAAACTGTGTTCAGCTTACTCTACGGCAGTATTATCCATCGTCCCATGTTCCTAATCATTGTTATTTTTACCACGCTTAGCTTTATATTGACATTGTTTCCTGTCAGTTTCACATTCATACTCGTGCAGGCTATTTATTCTAGTAGGTGTCTTTACTGTCCCTCGTCACTACTTCACCGATGTTAGTCTTGATACTTACTGGGTACCGCTATGGTGTACTCATACTACGCTTTATGCACATTTTTGTGCAGATCCAGGTACTTCGGAGTTAGTTGATCCCTAATTAGTTGTTCAGGCTTTGCTGTGGAGACTCAAGGTATACCTACCGTCGGTTTCGCAGGCCTCGGAATAACCTTCTGATAATGTATTTTTTCTGTTTATTTCTATTCCAAAACATCTGTACTTAGAAGATTTTCCTAGTAAACTTAGTAGAGCTTATGACTCTTACTACCGGTTTTGGATATTGTTTTGCACTCGGGATTATTGGTTTGATATAGAAATTTCAGTTCATGCTTAATAGTTGTTTCTAATCAAATTCTGTTTTAAATTCAGTAAGTGTTAGGCTTACCTAGTCGTAGTGACTAGGTGCCATCATGAAATTCTACGGAGGGAAATTGGGGTCGTGACAACGTTGGTGTTATCGGGAAGTAGATAAAACCTCTTTCCTTAGCAAGTACGTTTTTGAATAGTTTCTGATACTTGAAATGACGCATGTCTCTTTGCATTTAATGAACCGAACACGTGTTATTCTGTGATTTGGCAACTATTTTTTCCAGTTTTCAAGGTAATCATGACCATGAATTCTGCACCTATAAACTTTTCCACTACTCTTCACTTTTTCCTCTCACTTTTACAAATCCTTCTTCTTCGAATTTGCTCGGAACTCAATTGCAAAACCCTACTTTCTCAGTAAAATCTTCTTACCCAGATTTTCTCCCACCATGTCTTCTACTTCCTATGCCTCCGGAAACTCTAGCATTATCATCAATGATGGCCCTAAAATGAACAGATCTAGCCCTTTTTTAATACGAACAAAATCCCTTTTGATGACTGAATAACGGCTAGATATAAATGATATGATTCTTTTTAACGACTGTTCATTGAATGTAGTATCTCCCAACCGATGTATTCCTTTCAAATCATCGTCCTCGGTTTTACCCTCGGAAATTATCTAGTACTGTCACATGTTCGTAATTGGTACCAGCCTTTTGCTGACTCATAGCTATGGAAGCAGGCTAACACTCCAAATCAAGGAAGCTACTGTTGCCGAAGAGAAGAGAGCCAAAATAGAGGAAAGGTTCAAAAAGGTTATGCAGCAGAACCACAAACATGTGATGACAAATAAAGCCATTCACTGAACCTATGGCATTGTGATGGATAAAAATGATCAGTTGAAATCCAATATTGAGAAGCTCCGAGATCAACTCCAAGATCACGAAGATTCTTTCCCCCTTGAGAAAATTTTGGAGGAGGCCAAAGAAGTCATTGCAAACATAGATGATTGCATTTCCAAAGCTCGAGGATTGGAGATAACTGTCCTCGACAACATTCCTGCTCTGCTCATCACTTCAAGCTCTTCGAACACTAGATTTGAGTATTTAGGAGCCAAAGAGGATGTTAAAGAAGAAGAAAAGGATGAAGGCCTTGGACCAGATGCGAAACAACCTTCACTTGCAAAATAAGCAGAAGACACTTCTCTTCCTTCAGACTCCATAGGCAAAAACCATTTATGTATATACATTTTACTTTTCCTTTGTAACTATGCCAAAACTTCTTTATTGATTTTGGCATTTTAAGTAATAAAAGAAATCTTTTGCTTAAGAATTATGCAAAAAATATACTTTTTATTAACTGATAAAGCTAGAAAATTCTTTTTACATCCGATAACTTTAATCTCGAGCATTCATACTTCCATATTCACCCTTTGACTATGAGAGTTTCATAAGAGAGGGACCTTATGGTTATGGTGCTCTTGAAGAGGACGTCTCATGTTCATTCCAGCACAAGCATTTGAAGTTTAATAAACTTTCAAACGAAAAATAATTTAACTTATCATTTGGACAAGAAATAAGATAAAAACAAAAGGACTTTGATTTATTCCTTACATATTTAAAGGGACATTTACATAAACATTCATTTACTTGAGCAAATAATACATGAGGCTAACTTGTACACTTATTTCTACAATACTGATCAAGCAATCCCCGGTCCTGATGAAATAAAGCTCCCGATTCTAATAGTCCCCGGTCTTCATAACACTTTTAGTGTTGCAATATACTACGGTTCCCCCAGTGTTCGGGTGCTAAGTATGAGAATTTGAACACTAGAATTCTTTCTATCACCGATGACCCTTTCTTCATAATGTGCTTTACATAGTCAAAGGGTGGATACCAAAACTCCTCTGGTCAAATTACCTTTCGCATCCTCTAATTTCTTTTTGAGATTTTGAGTTATAACTTTGTTGGTTGAATCCACTTGTCTGTTAACACTCGACTAGTATGGAGAAAATGTAATCATTTTGATCTTCAATCCTTCCAAAAAGTTTGTGACTTTGAAACATATAAACTACGACCCATTGTCACAAGCAATTTTTTTTTATACTCCAAACCGACAAATGATGTGATCCCATATTAATTCAATTACTTCTTGATCTCTAATCTTTTTGTAAGCACTTGATTCAACACATTTAGTGAAATAATCAGATAAAACCAAAATATATTTTACTTGTCGGGATCTTGTGGTAAGGGACCAACTATGTCCATTCCTCATTTTATGAATGGCCACGGTGACACCACCAAATACAATAGCTTTTCCATTTAATGAACTAACTACGAATGACGATGAAACTTATCATATGTTTATACAAATGCCTTCGCATCTCGTTCCATTCGGGGTCAATAGTATCCACCCCTCACCAATTTGAGAACCGAGTGCGGGCCATAATGATTTCTGCACACTCATTCGTGAACATCTCTCATTACATAGTCAACCTCCGTTCTCCCTAGACACCGAACCAATGGTGCTTGAAACGATCTCCGGTATAATTGACCGTTAACAAGGCAATAGCGAGTAACTTTAGTTCATAGTGCTCGGAAAGCTTTAGGATCTTTAGGCAATTTCCCATGCCTTAGATACTCCATAAATTCATTTCTCTAATCTCAAATCAGGCTAGTTGATTTAACTTTGCAATACACATCCACGCCTAGAACCGAGTGCAACAGCTAAACAACAGCACCAAAATCATCTCCCTTTATTTTTGTAGACAATCCTAAATTGTCCAATGCATCCTCCTCCACATTCTCTTCCATTGGGATATGAATAACTGACCATTCGCCGAACCGGGAAAGCAAAACGTGTACCTTATTCAAGTACTATTGCATGTGCTCCTCTTTGGCGTTAAAGATTCCATATACGTGATTTACTACTAGTTGGGAATCAAATTTTACTTCAATCTCCCCAGAGCCTAGTCCCCGGTCTAATTCTAGTCCTACAACCAAGGCCTCATACTCAACTTCATTGTTAGTCAAAGGTATAGTTCTAGTGGCCTGTCTGAGGGTTTCTCCCGAAGGAGTGATTAACACTGTCCCGAGATCGGATCTTTTTACGTTGGAGGCCCCATCCGTAAAAAGGTCCATACACCGAAAACAATCTCTGATAATAAAACTGCTTCCTTAGCAGCTAAAGGCATCATTCCAAGACTAAAATCATCCACAGAGTCAGCCAAAACTTGTAACTTGATTGTAGTCCTGGTTTTACATTCAATGTCGAATTCACTAACTTTGACTGCCCATTTATCTAATCGACCCGATAGTTCAGGCTTATGAAGGACATCTTAAGGGAAAAGTCGTCACAATGGCTATGGGATGACATTGAAAATAAGGCTTAAGCTTTCGACAGACGACTACGAGAGATAGGGCCAACTTTTTGAGGCACGAATAACATGTCTCCGCTCCCGATAAAACCTTAGTAACATAATAAACAAGAAATTACGTACCTTTCTCTTCTCGGATCAGAACTACACTCACCGCAACCTTTGAAACTGCCAAGTAAATTAACTAGTGCTCCCCTTCCTTCGGTTTTGACAATAGATGATGGCTAGACAAGTACCTCTTTATGTCTTTTAATGCTTGTTGGCGTTCCAAAGTCCACGAAAAATCATTCTTCTTATTCGAGAGTTAAAAGAAATGATGTCACATCTCTAAAGACCTTGATATAAGCCGCCATCCTGCCGGTCAACCTTTGCACTTCCTTCACACTTGTCAATTGGTCAGGGATATCCTCGATGGCTTTTATCTTATCGGGATATACTTCGATTCCTCTTTGAGAAATCAAAAACCCCAAAAAAATTCTGGATCCAACTCCCAAAGCGCATATTTCTGGATTGAGCTTCATGTTAAGCTCGAAACTCCAAGTAGCTCCGGCATTCTTAAGCTCGAAAGGCATCACCTTATAGTAATAAGTGCCAAAATTTATGATGAATGAGGTTTTTCTTGATCCTCCGGATGCATCCTAATTTATTTATACCCAGAATACACATCAAGAAAACTTATTAACTCATGCCCGGCTGTAGCATCAATCATTTGGTCAATGTTCGGCAACGGGAAGGAGTCCTTAGGGCATGCCTTATTCAAATATTTATAATCTACACACATTCTAAATTTATTATTCTTTTTTGGAATAACCACTGTGTTAGCTAAGATAATTTACCTCTCGAATTGAACATATATTTAGTAACCGGGTTACCTCTTCTTTCAGCAACTTGTTTCTGATCTCTGCTATCGGTCATTCTTTAAGCCTTACCGGAGGGAAGTTAGGGTACAAACTTAGCTTGTGGACAACCACTTCCAACGAAATACCTATCATATCAGAATGAAACTATGCAAAATAGTCAATGTTAACTTTAAGAAAATCAATAATTTTTAATTTTAGGTCGGGATTCAACCCGTTCCCAAACGGAACTTCCTTTCTACGAACTCCGTGAACAAGGCCATTTGTTCGAGCTCCCCTGCGGTCAATTTAGTTTCATTTGTTTCCTCCGATACTTGAAAATACCTCGGTACTTGATAGAAATCTGATGACTCATCTTCTCTGTTATCTTCAATCGAGGTGAAAGAGGGCACCGATTCCCGTAGTTGCTATTTGCTTGCTCTTTTTGCCTTACTACTAGACAAGGTAACTACATTCATATCTCTTGCAACCGGTTGATCTCCTCTAATCTATTTGACCCTTCAGGTCTGGGGAACTTTAGCAACTAATGGTAAGTCGATGGAATAACTTTTATTTCATGAATCCATGGTCTTCTAAGGATCACGTTGTTTCCCATGTCGCCATCTACCACTTCGAACACAGTGGTCTTTGTTATACATTCAGCATGCGTGGGCAGTAAAATATCTCCTCGGATTATTACACTTGTTAGGTTGAACACGACCAGAAGCTTTATTGCCGGAACTATGTTTCCGGTTAACTTTGCTTGTTAAAAAACTCTCCATTACATAATATTGGCTTAACTAACTGGATCAACCAACACACGTTTAATTTTAAAATCTAAGACATTAATCGATATTACCAGAGCATCGTTGTGTGGTAAGATAAGGCCATCAACATCCACTTCCATGAAGGTGTTTTCATCATCTTTTGTTGCTTCTCGGATCCTCTTGCCATGAGTAACCAATATCTTTGTCTTCTTTGCTGCTGAAAATGTTACCCCATTTACTTCGTCACCACAAAAGACCATGTTTATCATTAGGCGCGGTGACCTTGCAGCTGAGTTAGCTGGTTCCATAGCATCCCTAATCCTACCATAATTACCTTTGGCTCAATCACTTAGAAATTCTCTAAGGTGACAATTCTTTAATAATGCTGCAACCTTTTCATGAAGGTGCCAATAGTCCCTAGTCCCATGGCCATGCGTTCCATGGATTCACACCATATATTAGGATCTTTTTTACTAGGATCTAATCGAATTGGTTAGAAAATCTTGCCTCCTTAATGTTCCTCATTGCCGAAATCAGCCCTACTAAACTGATGTTGAAGTTGTAGTCGGATAACTAGGGGTATGCCGCATCGTGAGACCCCGATGGTTCCTTCTCTTGTAAAGTTATGCTATTTATACCACGATCTGTCCTTCTACCAGAAGAAAAATTTTCCGATGACTGAAATCATTACTTCCACTCCCATCAACTCTTTCGTAAGGCTGAAAATAGCTCCTGGAAGATCTCCGGTGTGGATCGAAATCAATTTTAAATTTTTCCTGATTCCGGTCACAATTGAAACCCTTGGCTAACACCGAAGAGCTCATTTGATCATCTTCGATTCTGATCTTGATTCATAATGATTGTGGACATTTGCCCATGTGGTTGCCTAAAATTCTAACACGCTTTCCTTTTACTGCCATAGTGGATGTGTTGATATGCTCGTGGATACAAAGCCCCGTCATACTTCTAGATGCCATGCATCTTAAATCTTTTCGAAATTAATTTCGGGGCCACACTTGGTTCGAACAACAATTGTTCCGTTCATTGATTTCTCTCATGAATCTCATTAGCTCGATTTTAAAAGGATCATTAGCATTATTGTCGTTCCCAAATCTACTACCTGCACCACCTGCCTCTTTTTCATTAAAATCGAACTCCTCCCTTGGAGCGATGTTACCGGTCCTTTGAATTGTTTGATTTGCAGGTAAACTGGGAGGAATCTGAACTCCTCCATGAGAGTTATTGGGATCATCCGAAAGCACCTGCTTCAATTCCGTTATCACCTAGTCTTGCCTTGAGATATGCTTCATAATTTTTCTTTTTGGCTCTCTCAAGATTTTGACCGTTTCAACAACATGTTCATCATTCGCATCATCAGGAGTTAGACATCTAATATGCCGAGGATTTTATTCTTCGCGAACCGGAGTCATTTTATCTCCTTTTTTGTGATTTCACTGATTGAATTATCACATTGGAACATATCCCCCCGTTCGTTGTTTATTTCAATGTGGTAAGAATTGTTCATATTATTAGATGTCATATCTGATTTTTCCTTTACTGGCGAAAAGGATCAAATTGTGTTAGTTATAGATGAATAGATCAAAGGAATTACACAATTGTCTACGCCCCACAGTAGGTGCCAAACAGTTTACCCGTAAAATGGTACGGTTGAATTTGTAACGTGGTTTATAAAAACATAAATTATTTTTATCCAAGAATATAAATAATAAAGAATAAAAATGAATTGATTAAATTAAATTGAATAAAATACAAGCCTAGATGTATGGTGAGCCTTTACGGAAGCAATAGTAAGAACAATAGAGAGAACAAGAGAGAGAGAGAGAGAGAGAGAGAATAATTTTATAGAGTAAGAGCAGAATTTAGTTGTTGTGTACAGATGATTTTTTATGTCCTTCCATGGATAAAAATTCACCTATTTTGGGATAAGATCCCTAAATCAAGCCCTTCTTGTCATGACCCAAATCCTAAACCGTCGTGATGTCGGCTAACACACTTTCTAAGTAAGCCGAACATAACAATAAAGCACCAAAATAGAATAATTTACATAAATAACATCTGTCTGAAGCCTCAATATAACATAATAATGACAACACATGACGAATCTCCGGAACTGGTAAATACAGTCATGAGATCTAATACAAAAATATAAGTCTGAAATGACAAACTAAAATACTGTCTAAAATAAATACAACAACACATAAGAAAAGAGACATCAAGACTGTGGTCGAGAATGCAGTTCTACCTCGTATTTCAATGATCAACTCTTCTACAAGCCTCAACTACTGATGACTAGGCCCGACACCTAGATCTGCCAATTAAGCGCAGAGTGTAGCATGAGTACAACTGACCCATTGTACTCAGCAAGTATCATAACTAACCTCGGTGAAGTAAAAGAAGCAAGAATTACAATTGATACTTGTTGTAACTTGTACAGTTACATAAGCTTAACAAGTATGGAACAATAATGTGATCAAGTCATAAAGCACATAAATGAACCATCCATGTGTGCACAATTACTCAAGTTCTCTACTCAGTCAATGTTACATCATATAAATATGATATGCAACTAAATTAGGTAACTAATCATGGAAATTGCTAGTAAACATGAAATGTAAAACCCAAAATAAACACTGGTCAGATTTCCTTAATATTTCCATATCTGTATCAACCATTAATCAGTTTTCTCAAATCCACGTGTACACCATCAAGAGAGAAACATGAGAGGGTGAGAATCTGAAGATGGATCCATATCCATACGTTGCACGGACAACTCACATGCTAATAGTATCAACTTCACGGATAACTCACATGTTGCATAGACAACTCACGTGTTGCACGGACAACTCACGTGCTGAACGGACAACTCACGTGCAGATAATATCAATATTCGGATCCACACAGACAACTTATGTGCTGCACGGATAACTCGCGTGCCAATGATACCAATCGTATAGACAACTCACATATCAATAATCACAATTCACCCGATGTGGTCGCAAGCTACTAGTCCAGATCGTACAGAAAGAAAATATTCGATAATACATATACATGATCATTGATTATACAATTTCATACTCCTAGACTGGTATAAATAACATATTATGTTGTAGGCATGTGCAACGTGTTCTATCACAACAAAAATAGACAATTTTGTCACGAAGTATCAGTTTATCAGGTTCAACCGAAAGAATAACCTCAACGAAATATCTAATGAGGTACAAATAACTCATAGAGGGGTACAAATAGGAGAAATATCACAGCTTAAAGCTTGACAATTAATTCAAGGCATATCATAACCTAAGCACTACCCCGAGAATTAAAATAGTACCCCAATTCATGCATATGGGCTCAGTTCCACACAAATGCGCCACTCATAGCACGTAGATATCACAAATAATTCAGGAGACTAGTGCCTTAACCAAGTTTAGGTAAGATATTTACCTAAAACAAGCCAAATCAGTACTCTAAGAAGCCCTTCTCTCATAAATCAACCTCAGGACGATTTAAATCTAGTCAAAATAACTTAATACCATCAATATAAGCCATAGGAAACGTTTATAAAAGATAAAGCCAAGATCTTTAATTCAAATAAAAAAGTCAACCCAAAAAGTCAACCCTAGGCCCGCAGCTTGAGACCCTACCAAACTCACAAATTCCGAACACCCATTCAATTACGAGTCCAACCATACTAAAATCATCCAATTCTAACCACAAATCGACCCTCAAATCACCAAATCTCACTCCCTAATAACATAGTCCATAAACCTTCCATTCCATCTTTAATTCATGAAATTTAGGTGTAATAATCAATATCTAACATCACATACCTCATCAATCAGGATGAAAGGAACTCCAAAAATGGCCTTAGACCGAGCTCCACTAGTCCAAAAAATGAGAAATACACTCAAATCTTCGACATATGTAGCATGTCCAGAAAAACTGCATCTGCGGTCAAAATAGTCGCACATGCGACATCACATCGACGAAAATTCCATTGTTGATGTGGAACATCATTAATCCCTAGCCATATGCTTCATCTGTTAGGCCCCTGCACCTGCGAACGCGCATCTACGCACCTGCATCCGCTTTTGCAGACTCCTCTGTCCAACTCATCTTCCGCACCTGCGCACACCTAGATGCACCTGCGGCTCCACACCTATGGTCCGAGGTCCGCATCTGCAGACTTCTCTGAAAGCTTCCCTCTTCACTTCTGCGATCACCAGGCCACTTCTGTGGTCTTGCACCCGCGGCCACATTCTCGTAGGTGCCATTGCACCAGAACCTGCAAATCTTCAGCAACTCTTCTAAGTCCAAACATGATCCAACCACCATCCGAAACACCCCTGAGGCCCATGGGACCCCATCCAAACGTACCAACAAAGTCCTAAAACACAATTTGAACTAGCTCGAAGCCTCAAATCACATCAAACAACATCAAAACCATGTATCTCACATCAATTCAAGCCTAATGAACTAATGAATTTCCAACTTCTAAAACTTATGCTAAACCATATCAAATCAACTCTGAATAACCTAAAATTTTGCATGGAAGTTCCAAATGAAACAAAACATCCGGAACCAAAATCTGAATCTGATATCGACAAAGTCAACTCTCGATCAAACCTCTCAACCTTCCAAACCTCTAACTTTCTCCAAAAAGCACCAAACTAACCCACGGAGAACCAAAATCACCATATGCAGCTATCAGAATTATCAAAATTCTATTCCGCAGTCATTTATAGAAAAGTCAAACTCCAGTCAACTCTTCCAACTTAAGCTTCGAACCTTGGGACTATATGTCTCAATTCACTCCGAAACATCCCCGAAACCAATAAAACCAAAAATGAAAATAAAAGAGGCAATAAGGGATAATCGGGCTACAATACACAAAACGACCGGCCGGGTCATTACATTCTCTCCTCTTAAACAAACGTTCATCCTCGAATAGGTGTGGATATCTGCACCACATCTCTTGTTCGGTATCCCAAGTAGCCTCCTCGATCGGCTGACAACTCCAACGAACTTCACTAATACTATATTCTTTAATCTCAACTTTTGAACCTGTCGATCCAAACTAACCACCGAATCCACATCATAAGTCAAATTCCCATCAAACCATACCGTGCTGAAGTCCAAAATATGTGACTAGTCATCATAATACTTCCGGAGCATATAATGAAACATTGGGTGAACACTTGAGAGACTAGGTGGCAATGTAAGTTTTTAAGCCACCTCACCCACTCTCTCAACCGCCTCAAAAGGACAAATATACCAAGTGCTCAACTTGCACTTCTTTTCGAACCTCATCACGCCCTTCATGGGTGAAACCTCTGAGCAAAACCTTCTCACCCCCATGTACGCAACATCACGAAACTTCCTATTAGCATAACTCTTCTGCTTTGATTGTGCTGTACGAAGGCGGTCCTGGATCACCTTCACCTTCTACAAGGTATCACGAACTAAATCAGTGCCCAACAACCTAGCTTCCCCAGGCTCAAACCAACCGACCAAAGAACGACATCTCTTCCCATATAAAGCCTCATAAGAAGCAATCTGGATATTTGACGGAAAGTTGTTGTTGTAGGGAAACTCTGCTAATATAATAACTCATCCCATGAACCTCCAAAATCCATAACACAGGAAAGTACCATATCCTCCAAGATCTGAATAGTGCGCTCGGACTGCCTGTCTATTTAAGGGTGGAATGTTGTACTCAAATCAACTCGCATGCCCAACTCTCATTATACTGCTCTCTAAAACTGCGATGTGAACTGCTTGCCTCAGTTAGAAATGATGGAAATGGGCATACCATGCATACGAATAATCTCCAGATGTATATTTGAGCCAACTGCTCTGCATAATAGGAAGTCACCACTGGAATAAAGTGTGCGGACTTAGTTAACTAGTCCCCGATAACCTGTAGTGCATCATATTTCTTCAAGGTTCGTGGCAAGCCTACCACACAACCATAGTGATGCACTCCCACTTCCACTCCGGAATCTCCAATCTAGGAATCAACCCTCCTGGTTTCTAATGCTCATAGTTCACCTTTTGATAATTCAAACACCGAGAGACATAAGCAACGATATATTTCTTCATTCTCCACCATCAATAATGTTGTTTCTAGTCATGGTACATCTTCGTGACACCTGGGTGAATGGAATAACCTGATTTATGAGCCTCCTCAAAGATCAAATCTCTCATCCCATCAACATTTGGAACACAAATCTGTGATGACCCAAAAGTTCATCCTAAGTAATTCCAGCTAAATCTGTGTTTCGAAGCCTCGAAAGCCTCCGTTAATCTCACCTCGATATGTGTGCACATCCCGGGCAGGTAGCCGGGAGACTTCCATGTGAAAATTCGATAAAAATGGGATTTTTGAATTGAATAATTGAATAAAGTTGACTTTGGTCAACATTTTTGGTAAACGGATCCGGACCCGTGATGTGACGGTCCCGGAGGGTCCGTAGGAAAATATGGGACTTGGGCGTATGCCCGGAATCGAATTTTGAGGTCCCAAGCCCTAGAAATGAATTTTTAAAGAAAATTGTTTTCTGAAAATAATAAAGGCTATTGAAAATGAATAATTATGTGAAAACCGTGTTACCGGGCCCGTATT
>ML299647.1:23529-40693 GCA_005239495.1 Nicotiana undulata | reverse complement strand
AAAACACCAGATTTTTCCAACTTTTTACACTCCGTTAGCTACCCGAAACTCACCCGAGCCCTCAAGGCTCAAAACCAAAAACACACACGACTCTCGAAACATCTTACAAACTTATTCAAGCTTTTAAATCACCAAAATATCATCAAACACACGGAATTAAACCTCAAAACTCTTAGAAATTTCTTAAAACTTCATAAAGCTTAACTTATCCGATTTTAATCCGAATCACATCATTTCAAGTCCGTTTTACACCAAATTTCACAGATAAGTCACATAACATAATAAACCTCCGGGCTTCGAAACCATAATACGGGCCCGGTAACACGGTTTTCACATAATAATTCATTTTCAAAATCCTTTATTATTTTCAGAAAATAATTTTCTTTAAAAATTCATTTCTCGGGCTTGGGACCTCGGAATTCGCTTCGGACATACGCCCAAGTATCATATTTTCCTATGGACCCTCCGGGACCGTCACATCACGGGTCCGGGTCCGTTTACCAAAATTATTGACCAAAGTCAACTTTATTCAATTATTCAATTCAAAGTTCCATTTTTATCAAATTTTCACATAGAAGCTTCCCGGCTACACGCCCGGGTTGCGCACGCATATCGAGGTGAGATTAACAGAGGCTTTCGGGGTCTCGGAACACAGATGTAGCTAGAAGTACTTAGGATGACCTTTTGGGTCATCACACATACAGAATGTGCATATATACAAAAAAAAATATCTTTATTTTTCAGCTACTCCTATTATTTTGAGAGTAACTATACAATTTTATTTTCCTATCAAGGTAAAGCAAAAAAGTAAAGATAAAGTAAAAACACGACCATGGTGGGCTTGGGAGGAGAAATTGTCATATGTTGAAGGTATAGGCCAGTCCATTTATAAGCGATTAAAAATCATTATTTAAATAGCCGTTTGTCCGATCACTTAAACTAAAAATAAGTCCATAAATATATAATATATATATATATATATATATATATATATATATATATATATATATATATCGTTTAGAAAATGTAAACAATGAATACATCGTTTATTTGTGTAAAAATTTTTAAAAAATAAGAGGATATTATCTCCTCTAACCAAATACAATTTGAATACAGAGTGTTCATTGCTTTGTACTACTAGAGCTGTCAATTCCCAATTCCCATTTTAAAAGGAAATCTGAAGCCGAAATCTGCGCTTTATTTAGACAACTTTTGCTCTATCATATATGATACGATATTGAACCTTTTTCCCAATTGGACAAAGATAAGATAGGGATTATAGACGGATTTAGGCTATTGGCAACGACGGCGAACAGATTCCGTTTTCGATTCAAATTATCCAAAATTATGTACACACAATAATCTTATCTATATTTATTTATATTAAAAGGAGAGTAGTGAAGCATGTGATTAAGTCAAGTGGCAAGTTAAAATGAAGCCACTTGTCAATTTTAAGACAATATTAATAATTAAAAATTATAAATGAAAATATAATTAATGAAGTAGATGAATTAATCTTATACATAATCTAAATAGATCTTTAACAAATCTAATCTATATATCAATATTTATATTTATATGTATATTGGTATCTACATCTATATCTATATTTTGTATCTATATATTGATCCACTCATAGATTTTTTTTCTATATTAGCTAGTAATATGGAGATGAAAAATTAATTAAAAAGCTATAATAGAAACAAAATAAAAAATATAAAAAAACGTAAATTGAGATAACATATGACTATTTATACTTTAGAGTGAATTAAAATATAAAATATAGTGGCGTCCTAAGAATAAGACACATAGCAAAGTAAGACAAAATAAATAAGAATTTAGGAAAGATTTAGGATAAAGTTAAAAGGATAAGAAGAAAATATAATGTATTAATTTTGTATCACATTCGAAGATATTTGGAAAATCTTAATTTTAATTGGACTAATAAATGCCTAAAAGTTATGGGATATTGCAAATCCTATTTAAAACTACTTTGCCGCTTTAATTTTAGGCATTTAAAAGGGCTATTTAGAATAAATATATAAATATATATGTTTGTGTCCGCGCATCGCGTGGGTACTAATACTAGTTATATTAAAAGTAGAGTAGTGAAGCATGTGATTAAGCCAAGTGGCAAGCTAAAAAGAAGCCATTTTACAATTTTAAGACAACATTAAAAATTTAAATTATAAATGAAAACATAATTAATGAAAATAGATAAATCTTATACTCAATCTAAATAAATCTTAGACAAATCTAATCTATATATCTACATTTAAATTTATATTTATATGTATATTTGTAGCTATATCTATATTTATATCTATATTGATCCATCCGTAGATTTTTTTTCTATATTAGCTAGAAATATGGAGGTAAAAAATTAACTAATAATTATAATAGAAGAAAATAAAAACAAAAATATAGAAAGACATAGATTGAGATAATCTGTAACTATTTATACTTTGGAGTAAGTTAAAATAAAATCAAAATTTACTTAAGATATTAAATATTTATTAAGTTTAAAAATTAAATAAACTCAAGCGGAAAAATAAGATCTTACATAAAGTATATAAATTGTTTATAAGGAAAGAAAAACTTAAAATAATTAGTAAAAAATATTTTAATAACAAGAATAATAAGGTCATATTAATATTGATAAATCGGGCAAACGAATATTATATACGTAAATATTACTACAATATTCAGATATAATGGATTCAAACAATTAAGAAATATTTTTTTGTGATTAATATTTGGATTGAGTGCAGTTAGTTTAAGTTTGAAAGCATAACATAATTTTTTGAAAATGCAGTCAAATTTAAAAAATGTAACGACCCGACCGGTCGTTTTGAGCTCTAGCGCGTCGTTCAGCGGTTGGAAGTCATGAACAGCTTCATTTCAGGTATTATGACTTTTGCGTATGGTCGGAGTTGAAATTCGAAAAGTTTGGAGTTAAATTGAAAGGAAATTTTTTATTTCAGAAGCCTTAAGTTGGAAGAATCGACTAAGACTGGAATTTGGAGTAAATGACCTCGGAATCACGATCTGAAAGTTTCAGCAGGTTCGTATGATGATTTTGGACTTGGGTGTATGTCCGTATCGGGTTTTGGATAACCCAGGAGCGTTTCGGCGTATATTGTGAAAGTCAGCATTTTTTAAGGAATTTCCTACCTTGGGTTGAAGCGCATTTCAGCAATATTAATGTTCGTTTGGGATTCCGCGTCTAGGAATAGCTCCGTATGGTGATTCTGGAGTTGGGAGCGCGATCGGAAGTGAATTCGGATGTCCGTAGGTTATTTTGAAGTCTTTTGGCTAAATATAGAAATTTGAATGTTTTTGAGAAATCCGACCGGAAGTGGAAATTTTGATATCGGGGTCGGAATGCGATTTCGGAAGTTGGAGCAGGTTCATAATGTCAAATATGACTTGTGTGCAAATATTTGGGGTCAATTGGAGGTGATTTGACGGGTTTCGGCATCGGAGGTGGAAGTTTGAAATTTCAAGTTCATAAAGTTTGAATTTTAGTGCGATTCGTGATTTCGGCGTTTCGAGGTGAATTCGGACCATTTTTCTCTGTTTTGTTGTTGTTGTTTTATGGTGTCACTGGCGTGCTATGCGATCGCGGTCCCAATTGTGCGATCGCGGAGAAGAAATTAGAGGGCTGGAATTTTGGCTTGTGCGATCGCACCTGGAGCTATGCAATTGCACAGAAGGAAAAGTTGAGGCTGCAGGGAATTGGCTTGTGCGACCGCAGGGGTTGTTGTGCGATCGCACAAGGGTGCGTTTGGAGTTGTGAGGCTTGGCCTGTGCGAACGCATGAGCAGGAATGCGAACGCACAGGAGGAAAACTGGGGCAACATAGTTGTCCTATGCGATTGCATAGGGGGGTTTTCTGGGCAGTGTTATGTTTCAAACGAGAAAATTTTATTTCTTCCCCAAATTTCATTTGGTGTGGGAGATTTTGAGGAGCTTCAAGAGGGAATTTTCTTCAAGGATCACAAGGTAAGTTATTTCTTCACGTTTTAAGTTAAATACAAGGTTTATACATGGGATTAGACATGAAAATTGTGGGAAAATTGGGAATTTTGAAGAAAACCTAGAAATTTAGTAAATTGAATTTTAGCCACGAATTGAGCATGAATATTTGAGTAAATTGTATATTTGAACTAGTAAAGCTATGGGTAGAGTTTATCTTCGAGAAATTTCGGAATCCGGCCACGTGGGCCCGAGGGCATTTTGGTCAATTCATTGAGCGGAGTTAGGAAATTATATAATTTGAATTTTGTTACGAATATTAGAGTATATTTTCATTTGGTTTACCGTTATTTGGATAGTTTTGGGGTGTTGTGCGTCAATTGGAGTCGTCGGAAGGGCTTAGAAGCCGGTTATGGAATTTCGGAGCGAGGTAAGTCTCCTTTCTAACTTTGTGAGGGGAAATTGTCCCCATAGGTGAACTAAATGAATACATGCTATTAATTGAGGGGGCTACGTGTGCACGAGGTGACGGGAGTATGTGCGTAGCTACTAATATGCTTATGTTCGGGTAGTCTAGGACCCATTAGCATGCCTTACTTGTTGTACCTGTGATCTTGCCAGTAATATTAGACCGCCAATATCATCAAAATAGTAATTTAATACCTAAGAAGATTAGAGTTCATTTTTCTTAATCATTTAGAAAGAGAATTTATTCTTCCTTGTGTAATTGTGTTCCGGCAGATTTGTAATATTTGAAAACCTCGTCAAACGTGGCAAATGAATTTTCAGAAATGATTTATATACTATCTTCTTGTTCACCTAAAGAGAATTTTATCATATTCTTGAGAAACTATTTTCTTGATAAAAATGTGAATTTATTATGTGAATACGTGTACATATGAGCACCTGAGTTGCAGGTATGATTCGCGAGCAGGTTAGCCTTATTATTATTATGTTGACCGCGTCGCATGATCGATTCGCGAGCGGGAAAAAATAGATGCATCTATGGTTCGAGTCATTCGACCCTCGGTAGTGCACAGTTTATTATTATTGGTCTGCGCCGTTCGACCCTCGGCATTTTCTTGCGCATGATAAATGCTGCTTATTTTCCTGTGAATTATACTTGTTTATTGGCCTAAGGATTTTTGAGTTGCCAGCTAAAATGAAGAAGAATTGATGTGTAAAATGTGAAATAAGTTGATATTTCTTATCTCTGCTCATTATTTAATTGCCTATGATACTCATGCTTAGCACCTCACTTGATTATATTTAATCGACTTATAGAAAGTGTCTAATTCGACCTCTCATCACTACCTCTTTGAGGTTAGGCGGGATACTTACTGAGTACACGTTGTTTTCGTACTCATGCTACACTTGCTGTGCATTTTTATTGCACAGGTACTTTCATAGCAACGTGTATGGTTTGGAGACTTAGGCGAGCTGCATCATCCGGAGACGATCCGCAGCTGACAGAGTCTCTCTCGTATTGTATTCATTTTATTCTAATTTTCCTTGTCCAGCTGTATTTCGGACAAGCTTTGTAGTATTTTGTAAAATTCTTAGAAATTGCTCATGTACTTGTGTCACCGGGTTCTGGGGATGTGTTGGGATTTATTTTATTAAACTGGATTGTTTTTCTGTCGTATTTAAGTAACGAAGATTTATTCACTTGTTATGAAATGAGATGAAAGGTAACAATTTAAAATTGTTATTCGAA
The DNA here is from genome assembly GCA_005239495.1 of Nicotiana undulata. Lineage (NCBI taxonomy): Eukaryota > Viridiplantae > Streptophyta > Magnoliopsida > Solanales > Solanaceae > Nicotiana > Nicotiana undulata. The sequence continues at coordinate 34,998 of ML299647.1, read as the reverse complement.
AGGTTAAGAAAACATCAATTGAAGATGAACCCGAAAAAATGTGCATTCGGGATCGGGCGGAGGCCTTAAATCAGTAGGGCACCATCTGGGAGCAAGGGCAAGCATGGTCGTGGTCAGTCTAGACCTACTCAGATAGCACTTCAGGTTACTTCCGAGGCACCCCCAGCCCAGCAGGGCCAGCAGCAGACTCAGAGAGACTAAGGCAGGTTTGGAACCCTGTCCTATCACCTTTGAACAAGAATATAATTCACTAATTAAGGATTGGCTTGCCTGACCGTGGTGTCCAGCGCCATCACGGCCTAAATGGATTTTGGGTCGTGACAACATGGTATCATATCTCTAGGTTCCCTTAGGTTTCACGAGTCATGAGCAAGTCTAATAGAGTCTTGCGGATCGGTACGGAGACGTCTGTACTTATCTTCGAGAGGCTACAGGGTTTTTAGGAGTACTTCCACATCCTCGTCATCAACAGTGAGAGGAACCGGCTGCTCTTTGCCCACTGAAATTTTGCTAGCTCGGAACGGGGCCTTCTTCGCCAGTTTTCCTTCAAGGAGGCGATTCTCAGGTACCTTGGCTATCCGGCACAACTTGGTGACTAGTGAAGGGAAGTAGAACCCTTTCACTACCTCAGGCGAGCAGATGAACATTTCATCATGGAGTACCTGAGCTACATCAAAATCCAGCTGGTTGACAAAGCACCAAACCATCACTGCTCGAGTGGGATTGACATCGGTGGTATTGCTGGAGGGTAACAGGCGGCTACAGATAATGGTAAACTAGCATTTGGCTTCCCAAGTGAAAGAATTAGAGTTCAGTGTGACGCCCTGTTTGACCTACGTAGGCACCCCTCCCACACAAATTGTCCGCACAAGCATGGTCCAGTTGACCTGTGGTTGCTGATGGAGTTGGTAGTTATCAATATCACAAGAGAAGGTAGGAAGCCTGTAAACCCGACGTATGGCCTCCAGTGAGGTGTTCACCTTCATTTTCCGGACAGTGACCACCCGGTTCACATGTTCCGGGCAATTCGCGTAGAATTCCTAGACCATCAGAATATTAGCCTCCTCAGGTTCGTCGAAGAATACCTCTAACCGACGCCTCCTAATTTCATCGAACATTTCCGGGCACTCATACTGTAGTGCTGCCCTGTCAATCGGAACCTCGTGGACCATTTTCCGGGCAGACTTTGCATCATACCTATCCTCAGCCTCTTTTGAAACAAACCGGGCTGAGTCAAACTAACTAGTGCTTGCCGGTGTTCTTCTTTTCTGTGAGTGAGACATGGTACCTGTTACAACAAGGTCAATTTTCAGAGAGTGATCAAGTTGTGTGCCTATCGGGTGATTACTCAGACTTCACCACCACGATGGTCACAATACCAAATACTTGCCCAATGGGGCAATTTTACAAACACCAGGTGGGCATAATTTGGAACAAGCATACATTAGCCCCATATGGAATAGCTCCTCCCTACTTTCCAACCACAAACAAGTACCAATTTCACCCCAACTACTCAAAATTTTCCCACCATTGTCAAACATACACCAAACACCCTACATCAAGTCCAAAGAGACAAAGACCCACAACAACTAACCTAGAGATGGTGAAGAGTCACCATTACACTACAATACAACAAGAATCTACAAAAATCTACAAGAAAACCGAAAAATTAAGAAAAACTAATTAAAAGAGAAGGGAGGAGAAGAGACTTACTTGAACAGGTGAGAAGAGGGGATCAGTGTGTGAATACATGGAGGTGAAGGGGATAGAGAGACGTGAGTGTGGGGAAGAGGAAGAAAATCTGGGGGAAGAAAGGGGGGAGTGGGCGTCTGTGAAGGGGAAGAGTAAATAGGAGTGTAAGGCGTTGGGGAAATTGGGGGAGAGAGAAGAGGGAAATTGGGGGTTAGGTTATTAGAATAATGGGGGAAAGTGGGGGTGGGGGTGGGGGTTGGGTTACTAGAGTAAAAAGGGGGGAAATTAAAAGAGAATAAAATAAAATAATAAAATTTAAACGAAAAAATTACTTACCTGGGCGACAGATGGCTCACCGTGGTCGCGAGAGATTCAGGGGGATGGGCAATTGCCGCGGTCACGGGAGATACAGAGGGGGCGATTATTGCCGCGGTCGCACCGCGGTTCACTGCGGCCTTGGTGACGGACGTGCGTAAAAACTTCTAAAGCTCCAGATTTTGCCACGGTCGCGACCTGGTTCCTCCGCGGCCGCGGTGACTGAAACTAGCCTTTTGGTGTGTTTCTCTCATACCTTTACCTTACCAGAGTTATTTTATGACCTCGTCTTTGATCTACACACCTCCATGCTTGTCCTGCATACTCAATAACGTGTTAGTTGTATGTACATCAATCACAACACAAACAAAAGAGAAAACAACTAAAATCATGGGTTTCCTCCCATGCAGCGCTTGATTTAACGTCGCTGCACGACGAGTACAACAATCAATGGGTTGCCTCCCATGAAGCACCTAATTTAACGTCGCGACACGACACAGAATGAGAGCATTTAAGGCTCGCTCAACCTCTGAGGTTTAAAAAGATGCACCACAACCAACTCATTGGTCTCATTCATCCCCACATACAATTTTAATCGTTGTCCATTAACCTTGAAGGCATTAGACCCATCTTCAAGAGCAATCTCCACAGCACCAGAGGGAAACACTTCGACCACTTTGAATGGTCCAGACCATCGGGACTTGAGCTTACCCCGAAACAATCTCAATCTTGAATTATAGAGCAATACTTTGTCTCCGGGCTTGAAATTTCGGTCCACAATGTTTTTGTCGTGAAACCTATTCATTATCTCTTTATATAGCCTTGTGCTTTCAAATGCTTGATACCAGAATTCTTCCAACTCATGCAGATCCGTGACTCGATTTTCACCCGCAGCATCAAGATCCATGTTCAACTGCTTCAATGCCCACCAAGCTCGATGTTCCAGCACTACAGGCAGGTGACAGGCCTTACCAAATACCAACTTGTACGGAGACATGCCAATTGGTGTTTTAAATGCAGTCCTATAGGCCCAGAGTGTGTCATCAAGCTTTTTCGCCCAATCGATCTTGTGGCGTTTACTATTTTGGTCAGCACACTCTTGATTTCACGGTTTGATACCTCAACCTGCCCACTCATCTGAGGGTGATAATGGGTTTCCACCTTGTGGCGCACATCATACTTGGCTAGTAGCTTTTCGAAGACACAATTGCAAAAGTGAGTGCCTCTGTCACTAATAATGGCCATTGGGATCCCGGAACGGGTGAATATGTTTTTCTTCAAGAACCCCACCACCACTCTTGCGTCATTGGTGGGGAACGCTACAGCTTCCACCCATTTGGACATGTAGTCTACAGCAACAAGTATGTACTTATTGCCATAGGAGCTGACAAAGGGACCCATGAAGTCAATCCCTCATACATTAAACACCTTCACTTCTTGTATTGGGTTCATGGGCATCTCATGACGACGGGATATGTTCCCCGTCCTTTGACACTCATTGCAGCCCTTCACCCATTGGTGAGCATCTTTAAACACAGTTGGCAAGTAGAAGCCAGCCTCTAACACCTTAGTTGTTGTTCGAACTCCTCCAAAATGTCCTCCATATGGTGATGCGTGACAAGCCTGCAAAACAGAAAATTGATCTATCTCGGGGACACACCTCTGAATCATGTTATCAATACAAATTCTAAACAAATAAGGTTCATCCCAATAGTAATTGCGTCAATCACGATAAAACCTTTTCTTTTGGACAGATGAGAGTTCATAAGGTTCAATACCACTTGCCAGGTAGTTTGCAATGTATGCATACCATGGCACATCCTCCATGCTCGTGGAGAGTAGCTGCTCGTCTGGAAAGGTTTCCAGAATATCCTCTGATTCTATTGCATTCTATGCACCTTCAAGTTGTGACAGGTGGTCAGCAACTTGGTTCTCCGTGCCCTTGCGGTCATGAATCTCCAAATCAAATTCTTGTAGTAGTAGCACCCAACGAATTAGGCGCGGCTTGGACTCTTTCTTCTCAACCAAGTATCTGATGGCTGCATGATCAGTGTACACAATCACCTTCGACCCGATCAAGTAAGACCTGAACTTCTCAAAGGCGAACATTACTGCCAACATATCCTTTTCGGTCACCTTGTAGTTCAGCTGAGCTCCACTCAATATCCTACTTGCGTAGTAGATTGGGTGCATTATCTTATCTTTGCGCTGACCTAACACGGCTCCCACTGCGTAGTCACTGGCATCGCACATGAGTTCAAACGGTTGCTCCCAGTCGGGAGCAACAATTATTGGTGTCGTGACTAGCCGCTCTTTCAGCTCCTCAAAAGCCACCCTGCAATCATTATAAAACACAAAGGGGTTATCTTTTTCAAGCAACTTATAGAGAGGATTGGCTATCTTGGAGAAATCTTTGATGAATCGCCAGTAGAACCCGACGTGCCCAAGGAAGCTACGTATAGCTTTGACTGATGTGGGTGGTGGAAGCTTTTCAATCACATCTACTTTAGCGCGGTCCACCTCAATTCCTTTACTCGACACCAAGTGCCCCAAGACAATCCCTTCTTGTACCATGAAATGGCACTTCTCCTAGTTAAGCACAAGATTCGTCCTCAATGCACCTTTTTAGCACACGGGTAAGATTTTCTAGGCACTCATCGAATGAATTTCCCACTACTGAGAAATCATTCATGAATACCTCCATGATATCTTCGACTATATCTTTGAATATGGCCATCACGCACTTTTGAAATGTGGCAAGTGCATTGCAGAGGCCTAATGGCATCCTTCTGATGGCAAATACCCCATAGGGGCATGTGAAGGAGGTTTTTTCCCTGTCTTCTGGGGCGATTGAAATTTGGTTGTACACCGAGTACCTGTCCAAGAAACAAAAGTGAGACCTCCTTGCCATCCTGTCGAGCATTTGACCAATGAAGGGAATTGGGAAGTGGTCTTTTCGGGTGGCAAGATTCAGCTTTCTGTAATCCATGCAAATTCTCTAGCCACTGATGGTTCTTGTAGATATCAGCTCATTTTGTCATTCTTCACAACCGTCATGCCACCCTTTTTTGGAATACATTGCACTGGGCTAACCCAGTTGTTGTCAGAGATGGGTAAAATGATTCCCGCATCTAACCACTTGATGATTTCTTTATTTACCACTTCCTTCATATTCGGATTCAGCCGCCTTTGGTGTTCCCTGGAAGGCCTGTGTCCCTCTTCCAGGATAATTTTGTGCATACAATATGCCGGGCTGATCCCTTTGATATCGGCCATGGTCTAACCAATGGCAGTCTTGCACTCAGTGAGTACCTGTAACAGCTGATTTGCCTGCGCATCTAACAAACTTGATGAGATAATAATAGGTAGAGTAGAGTTAGGTCCAAGAAACGCGTACCTGAGATGGGCTGGCAGTGGTTTCAACTCCAGTTTGGGTGGTTCTTCCACAGATGGTTTGGCTGGCGGGCTCTCTCTTTTCTCTAAGTGCAATGGCTCGAACTCGAGAGCCCTTGGCCAGACCCCTTTACCTTCAAGTGCTAGCACCCATTCTGTCAATTCTTCCCCATTTACCTCATCCAAATTCATCAAACATGCAGCAAGGGGGTCCTTAATAGTTAAGGACGCATCATCTTCCTCCACTATCACATCCAGAACATCAATGAGAGAACAGTTGGTGAACTCACTCGGTCTCCTCATGGATTTCTGCACATTGAATGTGATCTCTTCATCATTAAGCCTCATCTTGAGATTCCTAGTTTCACAATCAATGAGGGCTCTACCGGTGGCCAAAAATGGACTTCCCAAGATTATGGGAATCTCCTCATCCACTCGACAATCCAGTATCACAAAATCAGCAAGGAACACAAACTTCCCCACTTGCACTAAAACATCATCCAGAATGTCTGACGGTCTCTTCACCGTCCTACCAGCCAGCTGCAATAACATAGAAGTTGGTCTGGCTCTACCAATCCCTAGTCTCTTGTAAATGATGAGATTAATACTGGCCCCCAAATCGCGAAGTGCTTTGGCAAAAGCAAAATTGCCAATGGTGCAGGGAATTGTAAAGCTCCCTAGATCGGACAACTTTTCTGCAATTGATTGTGTCACTACTGCACTGCAAGTCTGAGTAAGGGTCACAGTTGCCAAGTCTTGGAAATCGAATTTTTGGGACATCAAGTCCTTCATCATCTTCGCATAGCCAGGCATCTCCTTCAGAGCATCAATTAGAGGAATGTTTACATGTATCTGTTTCAGCATGTCCAAGAACTTTTTGTACTGCTCATCCCTTTGGTATTTGGCCAGCCTCTGAGGGAATGGTGCTGGCAGTCTCTTTTTCCCAGTGATTTGGGACTTTTATTTCTCAACCACCACTTCAACTATCGGCTCTTGGGCTATCTCCACTTCTTTTTCATCCTCACTCTGCACATTGGGTTCTCCTCCAGCAGTTTGCACTGTTACCTTAGTCAAGTTTGTTGATTCATCAAGTTCAATCGGAACTGGTACTAGTGTCTCTGCATGCCTACTTTCACGAGCTATTTCCTATTCCAAGTCTAAGTCTCTGCCATTGCGGAGACTCGCTTCCATCAGCTGCTTCGAGCCCTGTTCCTTAGGATTCAACTGAATATCTGCAAGTAAAGTCCCAAGAGGTCGATTGTTCAAAGACATTGATATCTGGCCCATCTGCACTTCAATATTTTTAATAGCTGAATCGTGTGCATCTACTCTCTCACTGATTTTGGCATTTGACCCAATTACTTGTTTCATCATCGCTTCAAGCCTGGAAAACCCATCTTCTTGTCTCCCCCCATGTTGTTGCTGAGGAGGGTGGTATGCCTGTTGCTGATTTTGATTGTTAAACCCTTGTGGCCTTTGGTAAGGTGCCACATTACCATGAGGTCTCATGGAACCCATGTTGCCATTGTTATGTTGCTGGTGAGGTGGTCTGTACGGCTGAACTTGATGACCCCAATTTTGTCCACCCTGTATCTGGCCTCCATAGTTTGACACATAATTCATATTCTATGGGTAGTGAAGATGATCGCAGTCTGCATTTCACTGATTACCAATTGGTTGGCTAATGCAAGATGTGCATAAGCCCCCATTGGTAGTATTTACAATATGAACTTGTTGTTTCTGCCCTGACTCCTCCACCTTTTTCGTAAGTAAGCTTATTTGTGTCATCAAAGTTGCCATATTTTCAGCAATAGAGTTGGACGGATCTAATGGCACTGAGTGAACGATAGGGGTAATAGGTGCACCCCTGGTCATCCAGCCTGAATTTTGTGTCATTTTATCAAGTAAAGTCTGGCTTTCTCTCCACGTCTTACTAAGGAATGCTCCACCAGCTGAAGCATCAACATTAGCTTTCACACCATCAGTCAGACCCATATAAAATCGCTTCCCAACATCTGTTCTGGAATGCCATGGTGAGGACAGACTACCAGCATCCGTTTAAACTGTTCCCATGTCTCCTGCAGTGTCTCCATAGGCTTTTGCCTGAAGCTCAAGATCTCATCAATTTGTTGCGTTGTCTTGTTCGGTGGATTGAATTTATTGAAAAACTGCTTAACCAACTCCTCCCATGTAGTAATAGAATTGATGGGGAGTGAGTTGAGCCATGTCTGGGCTACTCTTGTCACTAAGAACAAAAATAACAACAGTCTTATTGCCTCCGGATGACGTTTGGTTGCCTCTGTGTCTTGCAGATTGACAGGAAGTTCTTCAAATGTTGCCGGGGATCCTCAATGTATGACCCCGAAAACATCCCCTTATTCTGCAACAAGTGCAACATATTATTTGTGATTTGGAAGGACTCAGCTTCTATCTGCGGGACCATGATAGCGGTGGCCAAATTCTCCGTTGTGGGTTGTGCCCAGTCATATAAGGGCGCCTCAGGTGCAATGGGCACCTCAGGCGCTGCAATGTGTCCGGCTGGGTCAACCACATCTTCCCCATTATTATTGTTGTTCCTGTCATTCAGGTCTGCCATGTCTGTTTCAATGTGTTCAATGAATGGTTGTTGCTTGCTTCTCCGGTTGGCCCTGTTCAAGGCCTTGAAACCTTTTCGGGGTCTAGTAAGGCTTCAAATACTTCACCAAGTCTCTATGAGTTTCTAGGCATGCACTTGTACAACCGATTTAGCAAACGTTAGAATTTCAATATATAAAAGAAATCAAAGAAAATTGATTACACTTAAGAATTGTGTATTTTCCTCCAAATACAAATGATAATACCGTTAATTCCCCGGCAACGGCGCCAAAATTTGATCACGCTTAACTATGTCTAATAAAATACTAAGCGGGCGTTGCAAATATAATCCGGGTATTTTGCCCAGAGTCGAATCCCACAGGGAATTAACGTACCAAGTGTTGTTGTTAGAGTACTAAATTCTCAATAATCAACTTTCTCAAAAGTTGTGAATATCACTTTGTAGTGTTTATACTGCTACAGCTGAACGAAAATAATAAACTAAAGATTAACTAACAATAAGGTGTAAACAATTATAATAAAGGTCTAAGGTTATGGTTTCCCCCGTTGATGGAATCCCTTCTTGTATATTTTCTATAGTTTTGACTTAGTTGTCTCTATCAATCATGAACACTCCAGCCATCATAAATCTCTCTCAAGTAATTATGATAATCTACTAGACGCACTCTCAAGTTACGCTAGCTAAATTGTATTACAGTTCACTTTAGATTGCACCCGAGGTATCGTGATCTCTAATCCAACCTCTAAACCCTCGGTTATGGATTTCGCCTATACTCCAGGAGTGATGTTGTTCAAACAACTACCTAAATATACACTCTCTCTCAAGTAGTTACATAATAAATCTAAACAATCAAAACAAATATTGTTTTGGGATAACAATACAATACGATATAATGGGTAACGGATCGGCTCCAACCCTGCACCACTATATAATGGCAAGGAGGGGTCGATGTAGCTTTTACCCGAAGGATCGGGATCAATATCCACAAGGAGTTATAAGATGGAAATTGGGTTCCTATCCGATCTAATTATGTATTTTGTCTTTAATTACACTTCTAGTCATAAGTTGGTTTATTTCTATTCTTATTGTATTGATATGCGGGTCACTCTCAACCTCGGCGGAGCACCCGACTGTCTACCTTAGAGGAGGATGTGGCCGGCATTCGCACCTTGGTGGACAACCTCAATGCTAGGATGGATGTAATGTCCACCCAAAATGCAAAGTCCGAGAAGCGGATAATGGGGTGGTTTCGTGCGCTAGGGCGGGCCTCTAACCTTGACCCGACCACCGTCTCTGACGATGATTGAGCACCAGGGAAGTCTCCTTACCTCACTGTAAACAGCCAGCAATAAAATATACTCCCTCCGTTTTAAATTAGATAAGGTGATTTCCTTTTTAGTCTGTTTTAAAATAAATGATATCTTTTTTAATTTGAAAATAAGTCTACTTTAAACTCTTCATTTTACTCATCTTACCCTTAATTAGAAGTTTTTAAAATGCCAGGGTCCCACAAAGCTTTACCTCTTAAGCTTTAAAGACTACAAGTTTAAAAAAAAAACTTTTTACTTTTTAAACTTCGTGTCGAGTTAAATTATCTCTTCTAAATTAAAACGGAGGGAGCATAGAAAATAGTTAAATGTGTTCATAAACTATGCGAAATGGTTTAAAATTATCCCCATTAATAGTTGGGGGATCATTATGTCTATGTCGTTATAACATTTAAATCAATCCATCCTTTTTCCTTTCTTTGAAAAAGTTTCATATCGTCTTTGTAATTTTAAACTTTTATAATTGCTGCCTTCAAGTTGTAACATAAAGTTAAATTGATATAGTTGATCTAAAATACTGTGTCCTAATTGGACAGTCTATAAGCTCGCTTCTTTCTCTTATCTCTAGAGGTAAAGCTAAAGACAACTTTTCACACATTATTTGGGAGCCAATCTTTTTTGTGCCTCTTCCTAAACTCTTATTTTGGAGTGGTTTTGTTGGTGACAACACCTGCCTCCATGTTTGACAATACCATGGGCATCATTACATAGGCAACTCAGGATTTAAAATGACGGGAGCATTATTATCGAATAAAATTTTAAGCAAATATTAAAGTAGGAATCAAACCCATACAACACACTAAAATTAAATTATACCCTCAAATCGATCAATACAACTGCATAAGCTTCCTTTTTCGAAATTACCGGGGGTCGGTGACCCCCTACACGAAGATAATATTGAGCTAATAATTCTAGATACTCGATGGTTAAAATATAAATTCAAATTTATATGATATTATATATTTTACGAAAATTCACTTTCATATTTTAATATTTATCATCACTAATATAATGTAGTTATTTCTTATAGGAGTATCATATTTGACAATACTCTACTCATGAACTAGTTTTCATAACTGAATTTGATCAAATGTGCAATTTTTACATGATATCGAAGTCAGATCCATTTGTATTTCTTGATTTACACTATTGGCTCCTATGTTATATTGTTTATGCTACAAATATTTAATCGGTGTTACTTATCTCCTTATATGATGCTAGATAATACTTACCATATTAGCTACGCTTGCTTGTTGCTTTATTTTTATTGTTTCTTGAATAGAAAATTTATCGAAAACTATCTCTCTGCTTTTAAGGTTTGCATACACATATCTTCCACATACTTCAGTTATTGAATTAAAGTGTGTTTGTTGTTGTTATTGTTGTACTTAGGGGTGTGCATTCGAATCGGTTTATCGATAAATCGAATCGATTATTTGTTATCGGTTTATCGATATCGGTTTATCGATTTATCGATTTCGATTTCGATTTCGAAATTTTCCTTATCGATTTATCGATTTCGATTTCGATTTTATCCTTTTCGCTTATCGGTTTATCGATTTATCGATAAACCGATAAGATATACTAAAAAGATAAATATACCCTTATTTTATAATACCATTTCCTTTACCCTAAATCCCTAACATAATTTTATTGTATTGCTTAAAATAGTTAAATAATATATTAATTGCCTGACTTGTTAATATACATTCTTATTTTATTTTTTATTTTTTATTTTTATTTTTATTTTTTATTTTTTATTTTTTATTTTTTTTTTTTTTTTATTTTTTTAAATATTTTTTTTATATATATATTCTTATTAGATTTTACTAATCTTGGCAAAGAAGCTTCCACCAACGATGTTTGCTAGAGTTAGTTAGCTGCTATGTAAGTTCTCCATTTTAAATAATATACTTGTAAAAGAATGTGATGTATTACAAAGTTCTTAATATTTTTCTTAATTTCTTCCATGTTTAAAGGTTAGTAGTTTCAGCAAGGGATATCACATTTAACGAATGATCATATTTAAAACTCAAGAGAATGAAATTCAAATTAATGAAAAACAGAATTAGCCTTGATGATGTATTTTTTTTTTATACCGTTGGAGTTTTGGTGGCATACATTTGATCCTTTACTTTAATTTCG
>ML299647.1:259-23361 GCA_005239495.1 Nicotiana undulata | reverse complement strand
TTTCTTATTGGTGTAATCGATAACCGAATCGATAAGCCTCAAAAATCGATAAATCGAAATCGAAAAAATCGAAACCTTATTGAAACGATAACGATAAGCATATGTACAAATTGATAATCGATAAGCAATTATCGATAAGGGTCAAAATCGAATCGATAAATCGAATGCACACCCCTAGTTGTACTTAATTTATACTCCTATTTTTTTTTTACATAGAGCTTTAGATTGTCTTCATTTCAACCCTCACAACAACTCCATCTGCCCACTATATATTTATAATATCCATAGCTGACCTGACACTTACATATATCTTAGCTAAACTGTGTCCTTTACCCATAACAACGTTTCAACCTCTTGCATTTAAAACTCTTTTGCTTCAATTATTACATCTGTCGCTAAATTATGACTCGACCACCTAGATTTTTATTAACCACCACCAACTCTTCCTCTACTCCACCGCCGCCGCCAAATCCCGCTGCGATGGAAGCGGAGGCTGAGCCACCGTATTCGGTGACAGCAGAATCTGATTTCGTCGTCATCTTAGCTGCTTTACTCTGTGCAGCAATCTGTGTCTCAGGTCTCATTGTAGTAGCTCGTTGCACTTGGCTCCGGCGTGATACGCCGGGAATTCCGCCGCCGGCGAATAAAGGCTTGAAGAAGAAAGTTTTGAAGTCCTTGCCCAAGTACAAGTACGATCCTTCCTCTACCGGCGCGGGGAATGGTGCGCTGCCGGTTACGGCGGAGTGCGCGATTTGTCTGGTGGAGTACGTTCAGGGCGATGAAATTCGCGTGCTGCCGCATTGCGGACACGTGTTCCACCTCCAGTGTGTGGACACGTGGCTTGCATCGCACGCGTCGTGCCCGTCATGCCGTCAGATTCTCGTCGATTCTCGTTCTCGGTGCCGGAAGTGCGGCGAACTTCCTCCACTATCCGGCGACTCCAGCTGTGGTTCAATTAGAACGCCGGCGGAATCTCGCTCTTGTCATATATCTTCCAGTACAAGCTAAGTAACCTTTGGCTGTAAGAAAACGGAAAAGTAACGGAGTTAACACGAAAAGTGTTACCGACCTATATAACTGTAAAACGGTAATGGACTTTTGTCCGGAGTTGGAAATGGGGCCCACATGAGCTCGAGGAGAATTGGATAAGGATGAAGATATTCAGGTTCTGATTGTAATGGCAGTGTAGAAGGTGACAAAAGTGGAATAATTGACCCGAAGAAAGCTGCAGGAGTGTTACATTTTTTTTTAATTTTAATTTTTTTGCCTAAAATATCTGAAATTTATTGTCCATTTAGTTCGAGATTTATGTGAAATATCGACCTAAACGGTGATAATTATTTTTCCAATTAGTTCGAATTTATGTGAAATGCCCGACACTAGAAAAGGTGAAAACTCTTGCCAAAGAAGTATCTTTATTAACAGAGGTTAAATTCGAAATCCCTTGTTATTTTCAACAATCTTCATTGTTTGATTTTTTTTTAGTAATCCACTAGGCTGTGCGCCTAGGGCTAGTTTTTATATATATCAAAAATCAAATAATAGGGTAGCATGGTGTTTTACTAATAGTAAGACAATAAACAATGTGCACTACATCAATCATATTATCAACTTTGGGCTTATGAGGCTCATAGTTGATATTATAATATGATATCGAACTAAAAATAAGAATAGTAACTACACTATATATAAAGTCTAGCCCAGTACTACCATCTCCGTTTTCACCCAATTGTCTTCCAGTGATCCTCTTTTCCTCTCGTGTTGCCTCTTTATGTATTGTCCAAAAATTCCCTGATTTGCATTTAATGATGTTTGCATGTTCAATCTCTAAACCTGCTGCAAATTGTGTCCAACAAGTGCTTGCCTTTCCTTTTCTCGTCCCTGCTTCCGTTGATATCCTTGAATGAAACATTGATTTTCCTGCTCCGTGGGGTTCCTTGTACTTCCTACCACCTACGCGAGATGAACTTCTTGACAAATCAGCATGTATATCCTCCCTGAATACATGTCCAATGTATTGTGTCGACTCCAAGACTGGGCAGCGTTCCAGGTGTATTTGATTGCACCTTTGTGGATTACCATCTCCATATGATACTACATCTAGCCACATGTTATTGAAGCCCTGTTGCACTAGTCATCCCCTCACATGTTAAATTGACATTGTGATCATCAAACCAATTCATGAAAGGAGGCATCGTAAGAACGTGTGTATTCATTGGACACATGATTTTTATTTCCAGCTTTGTGCTTCTTCCATTGATGCTTTCCTCATTTGGTTGTACTATGGACTCATGTGAAGAGTATTTTGCCTTGCCATGGTAGGGTGTTAACCCATTTCTCTTTATACCAGCCCGTGGTTCCATACAGTTGAGATGGACCAAGGTTGTTCCAGTGCCGAACCTTTGGCCTCCAATTTCGCATGCTATCCTTGTCTTCTGTGATGTGATCCTTGCTTTGGGAGACCATTCACATGACATAGATGTATGTTGCATTAAGGACTAGGCCCAGGAGGCCTCTAGTTTTTCCTTAATGTTATGCCAATTCCATTGCGTGAATGTGTCTCCCCTCACCTCTTTCCTCATGTTGATGCTCATATTTGTGCCTACCACCTTTCCTTCCTCTAGGGAATGAGTACTTAGTACTAATACCACCCAAAGAAGTCGTAATTGGAGGTAGGATATGAGCATAAAAAGTCCTGCAAAAAAGAGCACAATGTTAGTATCAAAATTCATCACCATGTGCTCCTCCCTAAGGATTTGTTCATGGTGATCCAGTGTTGCCCATTTCTAGCATCAATAACCGATGGTGTTGTCCCACTTTTCTCCACCAGAGCCAATTCATTATTTTTCACCTGTTCAACATTCTCCATCTCCAACAGGGCAAACTGATTAGTTGTTCTGATCTGTTGCATTACATTCTGAAGAAGAGGTTGGTGTCCTTTCTCAACAGGGACAATTTCCTTCCCAGCAGCTACATGATCGCTTCCCTGTCTATTACCTTTTTTGATTCGATCATCCCTTACCTCCTTCCATTGGTCCTTCTCTTTCCCCACATTATTCCCAACTACCTTACTGCTTGATAAAATCATAAGTGGCTGTGATTTATTTTGGTTATTAACCTCTGTGTCTTTGTTTGAAATCTCTTTCTCCGCATACAATTCCGGATGCAACCTCCAGCAATCCACTTGTTCATGCCCTTGAAGTTTGCAATGTCTACAATATTTTGGCAACATATCATATTGAATTCGCACCCATTCAGATCTCGTCTCTCCTGTAGCTTCGTTCACTATATCCATTCTCACCTTTTTTGGTAGTTCAGCTAGCAAATCCACTAGGACTTTCACCCTAGCACAACTAGGCCTTGTCTTATTTATAGTAGCCATGTCAAGATGTAGGGGTTTACCAACAGCTGTAGCGAGTGAAAAAAGACATTCCTTCACATAAAAGGTTGGTAACAGGCCTGGGAACGAAATCCATAGCCTTAGGGGTCTCCTCTCCTGCCCTAAATTTAGAGTCGTAAGTCAATGGCCTAAGTTGATATTCATACCCCTCACTGTCTTTAATGTAATGAGCTGTCTTGGACGTAAAATTTAAAAAATCATGGTACAATGTCATACGTATTAAAACATGTCTCTCCCTTAAGAACCCAATGATGCACTCACCTTTGATCCCGCATTGAGTTGGAATAATTTTACGCAGTTGTTGTAAATCTGGACTCCCATACGAGAGTTTGCCTACAATAGCAAATTGTAGACCTTCAAGCAAATCCATACGCTCAATCTCTGCTTCAGTAAATTGAACAACATGCTCTCCATTGAGAATTGTAGGCCTGCGCACAGGAATTGGATCGACTTTATGAGTCTGCTCGTGCATGGTACTGTTCAACGTGCATGGCTTCAATAATTTTGCATAATCCATCGTGATGGGGGGGTTGTTTGATGTCGTAGGGGGTTGGGCTGTGGTGGGGGGAGGTTGGGAAGGCTGCCCAACCACAGGGGGTGGCTGGCCGCCGGCCAACATGGCCATTGGAGCTCGGAACAGTGTTGCTGCCGGTCAATAATAGGGTTTTTTTATGAGAGAGAAGAGAGCGTTTTTTGGCTGAGCATTAAGTGTCGTGCCATGTGTAGTTGGTGGTGTTTCAAGAGAAGAGAGGGTTTTTCGTTCGGTGTTCGATAATTTTTTCGAAAAGTTTCACATTAGGGCATACCACCTCTTAACAAAGGTGATTCTATCGAGGGCTCGAAATCAAAATCTCTAGTTAAGTATGAAAGTCTACTTACCACTTTACCACAATTTTTTTTGGTACCGTCTCTGATTTAATTGGTTAAAAGAAAAGGTTTAGCAATTAAAATTCCGATTAAAAAAAGAGTTTTAGTAGGGGAGGCATTGACATGACCATTCAAAAGATATGCCTCAATATGTGACTGATCAAATGCGTTGGGAGACGACCATTGATATGTGGGTCGAGTTAAATCCATATTTTTGCTCTTTTAAGTGTTTCACTATTTAAACACAGATTATTAAATAAAAGTTAACAAATGAGATAATTTTCAGACATCTCGCAAGCAATCGCATTAGATAATTTGCCTTAAAAGATAGAAGATATTGTTTGCCTTAAAAGACAAAATTGAGTTCTGAATAAAGAAAGTAATAACAGCAACAACAACAATACACCAAGTGAATTCCCACGAGCAGGGTCCGAGAAAGGTAATGTGTATACAAACCTTAACCCTACTCCGAAGGGCAGAAGTACTGTTTCCGATAGACCATTGGCTCAAGAAATGAATCAGTGGCAACAAGCAATAACAACAACAAGATATTAAGAAAACTAATAGGAAAGATAGCAATCAAATCATACGTAGTAATAACAATCCAAGAACAAGAAAGATACCATACTAACACTAATACTACCGTTATTGAAAAAGAAAAAGAAAAACGCTCGACCACCTACTGATCTTCTACCCTAATTCTCGACCTCCATACCCTCCTATCAAGAGAAGCTGAAGTTGCGTCATGTCTTGCCTAATCACCTCTCCCAATACTTCTTAGGCATACCTCTACCTCTCGCACACCTACTAAGGTTAACCTCTCACACCTCCTAACCGAGGCATCCGTGCTTTTCCTTTTTACATTCTTGAACTATGTTAACGTTTTGGTAATAAAGGGATCTTAAAAATAGACTAACTTTTTGAAAAAGAGGTTAGTCGATTGATTACTCTATCACATTAGTTGGGAGTAAATGTTTTAGCATCCAGCGTCATCGATCGCCCTTGTAGTCCGTCCATTTTCCGGACCCCATCCATAGTGGGAGCTTAGTCCTTTTCCGGACTTCATCCATAGGGGGAGCTTAGTCCTTTTCCGGACCTCATCCATAGAGGGATCCTAGTCCTTTTCCGGACCCCATCCATAGCGGGAGCTTAGTGAACTGGACTTCCCTTTTTTTAGTCATCGATCGCCCAAAGCTAAAGATGCTTCTATACAGGAAACAATTGCAGACCAATCCCATTTCTGCCAAAAAGCAATGAACCAAAAAGGATATGTATAGATAGAGAAGAAACCCACTTATCACAGATACCACCTATCATTTCCTTGTGTTATAAAGCAATAATAATTGAGTTAAAAGGCAACTAAAGGTGAATCTTCTCAACTTTTATGTCAATAGTCAATATCATCAACTTGTGTAGCTGAATGGAAAGTTGGAAACAAATCTAGCAAAGATTCCCAATAATCAATTATTTCATGCAACTAACCACTAGAACAAGCAGAAGGATACTACATATAAAAGGCTATGTTGCGTGCTACCTTGCGTGGACTCTCCAAAATACTGCCTCACCCGTGTCGGATTCTCCAAAAATACACTAGTTTTGGAGAATCCGACATGCACCCGGCGATATGTTTGGAGAGTCCGAGCAACATAGGTTGCGTGGACTATCCAAAGCAGCTGCCGCACCCGTGTCAGATCTTCCAAAAATGCACTAGTTTTGGAGGATCCGACACGCACCAATCGATATTTTCGGAGAGTCCGAGTAACATAGATAAAAAAGGTTTGGAGATAATAAGACAGAAAAAGTGCAGAAGATATATCAGTTCCACTCTAAGACCTTTCTATATCTGGGTGAATAAGAGAGCACTAAGGTTTTGAGCTCATCACTTTAAGAAACTTAATCTCTTAAACTGTTTATTTCACACTATTAACTTCCACTAGTAGCAGTTTGACAGCTTCTAAACCACAAGACTGCTGGTGGAAAGTTCCGTACGCTCCCAAAAATGAAAGAGTAGACCAATTGAAAACAAGAGTGAGGTACAATACAGCCATTTTTGTTCACCGCCGTTCACACCTCCTAGTATGAAAGCATATATGTCGAAGAGATACTGTAAAAACATAACAAGGTCGCCCTCTGGATAAAATATTCGAAGATCTTCTCTTTCCTTTCCATAAACAAAGTGAATGCTACTTTTAGCCCTTTCAAGAATGAAGGCCCGCATTATAGCGACATACCAAGATAAAAATGAGCATGACACACATCACTTCAGAAACCAGAAACCACTGAGTGAAAAAACTTCATTTGAGACAAGAAGCAGGGAACATTCTTGAAATGTGCCATACCCATATGAGGTGAAAATTTTAGTGGACTTGAAATATATCGCCAGGATTTAAGGCAGATGGGAACAGCTAGAAGAATCTCGCTGCTAAAATAGTCAGGCAAACCCATAGAAGGATTCACAATTTAGAGTTAGAGCGATCAGAATGAGTGCAATCCTACTATATGTAATCCATGATCTTTCTCTGGACAAATCTCCATACAGTAGCACCATTTCCTCTTAGGTTTGCCCACAAGAGAAAACAGCTAATTCTCATAACTAATCAGAAGCTCGATAAATATAATCACTGTTGATCTCATAACATAACATACTAAACTTGCTAACAACACGCACATCGTTTCTAGGAGGTCAATCTGAAAACTATATAGAAACCAAACAAGCTAGAAACATTTCTACCATCTCCAATCACTTGTTAGGACTTGTAAATATTTCTTTGTCTTTGGATCATAACCGCACAGAAATAAAGCATCGAATTCTGTAGCAGAGATCTTTGACAGATAGCTCAGCGCTCTTACCTCACATGAATGCATAACGCACTTATCAGATTCCTTTAGTTTATGAACAGCTTTGTAAGAGGTGAAACTGAGGGGTATTCGTGATCAGTGAACTTTATAGGGCGTCTCCTATCAATCAAATCCTCCTTCATCTCCACTGCTATCACCAAACATGGCAGCCATTTTCATTGCCAAGTTTGCAGCCATTTCCCTCCTTTGGAAGTCTGGCATTAACCTCAAGCTGTCTCGGACGTTCCCGATCTCGGACATTAACTGTTCCAAATTCTCAAAATCAAATGCTGTTCCTTTATCATCCTCTAAATCACCAGCAGCTACATCTTCTCTGAGCATTTCTTTTCTTTCACTTTCTCCTTCCAATTGAGACGCAGATGATGAGGGTTGCATTTCTCGTCCAATTAACTCGATTCCACTCTTTCCATTGGGAACTGATTCCTTTGTTCCACTGGTTTCACCGGGAGCATCTGCAGATACCCATCCTAAATCTGTGTCATCCCAGGGATCAGCTGAGCCAGCATATAAGATTTCGTATTCAAGTTCAAAATCAGATTCTTCATCTGACAATTCTGAAAGGTGAGCCACAGGAAAACAGTCGGTCATTTGAATAGGCCCTCAAAAAGGTACAAAAAGACAAAATTGCATCATCGACAGAAATATTAAAACCTTGCGATTCAGGTAATGAAGGTTCATTAATCTTATCACCGGACTTCAACATCATTCCAGGCCACATATAAGCTGAAAGTGCCCCAAAGAGCCGTTCAACGCCCTGAGAATCACCATCCACAGAAAGACCTGTAAAAAAACATTTCTTATTACTGAATTCTAAAGAATAAAAGTTAAAGGAGGAGGAAGAACACTTCCGTTTCAGCTTAGCATCACTGAAAAGGCAAACCAGAACCAGCTCATGAATACAATAAGAAGCTCAATCTAAATTTAAGAAACATAATTGGTTGCAAAATGGAGCAGGCATGACGCCACGATGTAACATCATGTCCCAAAGCTTTGCAGCAACTGATATCACAAAATGTGTTGATCGTGGATTTTTCGTGAATGATATTAACATGGGCATTTAGGCCGAGGGAGTGAACTATTGGGGCATGCAGTTGACCATTACACTGCAGATTTTTCCGATTTGCCTATACAGTAGATCGCCAATATGCAGATTAATACAAATGCATACCCAAGATATGTTCAAGTAAATATCTTTCTAAATACGGATTTAACGCCAACAGACAACCTTGGTACAGAAAAAGACTCCAAGTCGATCTAGACTACGAAAGCCTACAATGTAAAGACAGTGATTTATGTTTCCACAGATCTCAACAATGGTAGCACAGTAAAATCACTTGGAAATAAAGTTATAAAACTCTCTAATGGGAACCTTCAGACACTCCCCTTAACAATAACATGACCAAAAGCGGAATAGCCACCTATACTCTCTTCCTTTTAACTCTTTTTCTCCCGTATATATGTGGATGAGGCAAAGGATTTTATTGTCTAATGTAAAAGATTCAAAAGCAGGGGATTAATAAACGTGGTGACAAAGAATGATAGAAATCTCATGACAAAAACAAGAGACATACATTTGTCAAAATCAACATTTGATGCACAGGCTTCAACATATTCTATGTTGTGTTCGAGGCACCAATCTAAGCAGGACCTCTTAATCTCCAATGATGTATCATCATCTCCTAATAAGCTGCTTCCTTCTGTTTCAGAAAGTCCAGAGTCCAAATCCGTATAAGGACTACCAGAGGAGACTGCAGTTTTCAATAGGTGTCGTCTGTATTCAACATGAGCTGAATGACCAGGAAGAAGGTCCACTTTGTTGCCAATGCATAACAAAATCTCAAACTTAAGGATGTCGGTGCGGGAAACCCAATCTTTCAGCGCAACAAAAGATGAAAGCTGCAGATGGTGGCAGACGAGAAGTCATCAGATTCTGGAAGTAGAGTCTATAATCTCGTGGATAACCATCAGAGAAGCTTTCGTAAAGTAGGAAATGAAACGAAGAGGAAAGAAAAAGGTCAGGCTTACATCACTAATATCGAAGACCAACACCAATGCAATAAGGTGGTCAAATGCTGGCAAAGCTCCAATGGAGAAGTCCTCATGAAGATGGGCCATCCAAACAGAAACATCAGCATTATAATACTTCGTGTTGATTGTCCACCTGGCGAACAACTTAATGATGCTTATTTGTAACATAAAAAGAAAATTCTAGATACTAGAGCATCTTTTGCAACAATATAGCTAATCAAGGGGGAGGGGGATATACTTTGTTAACTTACGGATAGGCTAGGATGTCAGAAGATGAATCAAAGGCATCTTCAGAATCTATTGAAAGTAGTCCTGCATTCAATAAAAATTGAAAATTATCTGGCAATGCTATATGAAATAGAATCACCTCCACAGATAAGATAACTTTTATAAATGGAAAACATGCACTAAGCCGGTGCTAAAAAAGATAATTACATAGAGTGCGATTCCCCTAATAAAGCCGAGGGTCTATTGGAAACAACCTTTATACCTTCACAAGGTAGGGATAAGATCTGCGGACACACTACCCTCCCCAGACCCCACTATGTGGAATTACACTGCGAATGTTGTTGTTATATTGTTGTTGTTGTTGTTGTTATAGCAATTCCTCTAATAAATCAATTATTGCATCTACATCATGTATAAAGGTAAGGTTGCACCAAAAAGCTAACAAGGAGATGCATCTATGTTAAAGGCTAAGAATGTTTCTAATTTTTGCCTTCAAAAATTCTGTTGTATCTATGTTTAGTCCACCAGATGGGAAGGGGTATGGCATTCCAAGTCTTTAGGGACTTTTTGCTTAACCCCGATCTTTTCCAGCGAAGTAGCAAGTCGAATAGGATTTTTGAATAATTAGGAAGTCAAGGTAGCAAGTCGCATCCCTGTCTTCTTCAGGACTCGATTAACAGGAAAAAATATAAGAATTCGGTCCTTCAGGAAAACTTTCGATTGGCATTGTGGACATGTATTCAGAATCCACTCCATCTTAAGTGACTTACTTCACTAGCTTTGGACTCCCTTATATAAGTGATACACCAAAAAGTAGAAAAACCAAAGAACACGTAACAGACCAGTTTTAACCCCTAAAAGGAAAGTACATTTGCATAAGACTATTTGGTTTCCCCCTTTCATATACTTGCATAAGACTCTATTTCTATATAGATCTTATGCTCGATTTTCCCCCTTTCATAATGATAAAGCTATTGAATAATGAATTTATCAAAAAGACTCTTTTGTTTCACTTTCACATGCGTATAGGATAAGATGATCAAATGATCTCATCTAAACTTTATTTCTTTCCTTAACCTCATCAATGATTTAAGCTTCACAGAAGAATGGAGAAGGCCAGCTAGAAATCCCAAAATATTTCAAAAGAAAACAAAAATAAACCCAACAAGAAAGATGAACTTTGCCCAACCACGAATTACCCCAATTAAACACAAATAAACAAGGATTCATATAAATGATTAAAGATTACAACATTATGCATCAATCAACATCTCAATGTCAAATTAGTTGGCTTGACAAGTATTCCGATCTCACATAATCCAACCATCAACAACAAATTAAGCTTCACAGAAGGGACCCACAAAACGACATGGATGTGGAAATGCTTACAACCCTTCCAACGCCTCTACGACCACAGAAGCAGCTTAAAATCCTAAGAGATTTCAAACTAAAACTAAAACAACAAAAACAAATGCAACAAGAAATATGAACTCAACCCAAAATGGAATTACCCTAATTAAACTCAAATACACTAGAACTCACATAAAAGATAAAAGATTACATCTTTATGTATCAATCGACGTCTAAATGCCATTTTACTCTTAATGAGATGATTTATATCCACACAAATATCTAAGTCGTGTTTTAGATCACAGGTTTCAAAAGTTCCTTATTGAACTCTGTACGAAGTCAAATGGTGCCACATAAATTGCGACGGGGTGAGTATAACAATTCAACTATACATTATTTTATTTTATTTTTGATAAAGTAAAAGTTTATTATAAAGGTACCAAGATGGTACATAATAGAACAAGAGGCAGCCCAGATAACAACAATCTCATACTATCCTCTCTCCCTTCTAACATCTCCCGAAAGTCAATATACTGATTCTGATAAACTAAATTACAATTCAACTATACATAATAGCAAAGGAAACATGGGGTTGAATTGAACTCTGAATTTAAATATTTTCAAAAATAAATAAATAAATGCATCAAGAAAGTTGAACTGAACCCAAATCAGAATTACCCCAATTAGACACAAATAAACCAGATTAATTAAAAAAGAAACATTTGGGTAACTATTCGACCAATTTTTATTACAATTCAGCGATACATAACAGCAAAAGAGAAATGGGGATTGAACTGAACTCAGAATATTAAAGAGAAAATTACTTACGGGAGAGAAGGGTACGTTTACCGACGTTGGGAGACCCAAGAATTATAATTCCGGGTTTATTTTCAAGCGATTTATCGTCACCTGTTGGAGGGTTCTGCTGCTGTTGTTGATCCATTTTTGGTTCCTTCACTTCCGAGAGTCCACTGCTTACTCTTTCGTTGTAGTAGATGCGATCGCTGTAACACTTTGTTTAAATTGTTGCCCCGAAAATTATTACTTTTACTCATTTATTCTGGAATTACTATTCCGGTCCTCTAACTTATTCAAATACTATTTTTATTACTTATCCCAAGATTAATAAGGATAAAACGGTATTAAATTTTTATTTCAATATTATCTTTATTTATCCATCATACCAAGTACAAGGATAAGGATAATAATATGGGGATAAAATTGTAATTATCCTATTTTAGTTATAGGTATTATCTAATCTCAGGATAAATTTTACATTAGGAAAACTATCCTACGTAGAAGATGGGATAGCTAATCTTACGGGGATATCCTCGTTTATTTCACTGTTGTACCAAACGATTGTATAGGTAAAATATGCTATGCTAAGTGATTGCATAAGAGAGTGACACGTGAAGCCGAAAGCAGAGGATAGTCAAAATCGAAGATAATTGTTTCGTTTGTCATCGGAAAGAATGACGCTCATAAAGATGCAATAAATATCTGCGATCCGGTAGCACTTAATGGAGAATATTCTGCAGCATTTAGTACATTGCATGTTACAAAGAATTTGTCATTTATGCTCATCGTTACACATTCTTCAATGGCCCTCATAATTGACATTAAAGAAGGGCATGATCTTAGGACCTTGTTCTCTAGGGGCAACTATAAATAGTGAGCTCTGTTATTATTGTAATAAACACAAATTTTCTAGCAAACTTACACTATAATCTATTCAAAGCTTTGTGCAATTTTATCTTCTTACTTTTCGATTTCATTACCGTTGTGCCCGGAAGCCTTGCTCCCGGATTTATTTTTTCTGTCATTTCATCTTCATCTCAAGGCTAAGTATTGCGTATTTCTTCAATTCGTTTATTATTTCAGGATCGATTAATTACTTGTTTATAAATCACGTATAAATTCAACTGTACCGTTTTATGGGTAAACAGTTTGGCACTCACCGTGGGGTCTAGGCAGTCGTGTAACTAAGTTGATTGTTGCCTCTTTTACCAACGTGTATTGATTATGTCTTAGCAAAAAAACACAAAAAATGATAGATAATGGTATTAACAACACACACAATCTTGAGGCTCAAGGAGTCCAGCCTCATCACGAGGATTTAGTCAGTGAAACCCGCAATAAGGGGAATGATGTTACGCCGGTCCACGACAGGTTGTACATTGACATGTTCGGAAGGCGACTCCTAATGATGCTGAAGAGGAGCATGTTGTTGATGCGGTAAGGTTCATTCAAGAGCAACAAGCGATCATTCTAGGCCATCTCACACGGTAGGATAAGGTTATGATGGAGTTGAAGCAGGCGTTGTCGGGGGATTCCCATAACACGAATGGACGAGGTCCAGTTCCTTCCGGCAGCTCCCGCAAATCAAAAAATGCATAGGGTCGACAACAACACCCCGAGGGGCGAGGTTGGCTCCGATGGTGATGGGGGAGTGGATACGGCCCCAACAACGAGAATGATCCCTTCAAGAGCGAACTCTTATGGTTTATGAGGGAAGTAAACACCCGCGTAGATCAAATCACGGGTGCACCACTGGTGCTGAAAGGGCTAGGCTCAAAGAAGTGCACTCAGTTGCCGTACAAACTAAGCGTGACACCAGAATTAATCCTGAAGCGGTTTAAAATGCCGACGTGCCGAGGTATGATGGAACTTCAGTCCTTCAGGAGCATATTACCACATATACAACGGCGGTGAAGGGGAATGATTTAGCTCCCCAAGAGATTGAATATGTTTTGCTAAAGAAATTTTGAGAGACTCTCATGAGGGGAGACTTGACGTGGTATTCCTGTTACCCGAGCATTCCATAGATTCCTTTGAGATGCTCGCGAACTCTTTTCTTGAGGCCCATGCCGGGGCCAGAAAGCTGCAGGCCCGAAAGGTTGACATATTCATAATTGCACAAGGAGAGTTCGAGTTGCTGCGGGAATTCGTCACCCGGTTCCAGAAGGAGGGGATGTTGTTCCCAGTTGTTCCGGATGAATGGGCGGGTGAAGCATTCACCAAGGGTCTGAATCCGAGAAGTTTAGATGCTTTCTGAAAATTGAAGGAAAGCTTGCTTGAGTTCCAAGCGACGACTTGGGAGGATGTACACAACCGGTACGAGTCTAAGATAAGGATTGAAGATGATCAGATTGGCTTCCCTTCGTCGGCAAATGGACGGGAGAAGAATTAAGAAAAAGCAAAAGACGATTTCGACAAAGATAGACAGTCTTCAAGGGGCTGGTTTTTTCCTTACGAACAGGTCGAAGGATACGGAAGAGGTTTCCGGTCGGTAGAAAGGTTCGTTATCGACAGAAGAATTGATCGCAGTCGGAACAACAAATCATTGTAAGACAAAGAAGCATCAGTTACACGTGATCCTTCCTACCCTAGGCTATCAGAATACAACTTCAACGTTAGTGTAGTAGAGTTGGTATCGGCTATGAGGAATATTAAAAAAGCCACGGTTCTCGAAGCCTATGGGTCCGATCCCAGTCAGAGGAATCCCAATTTGTGGTGCAAATATCACGGGATGAATGCCCACTGGACTGGGGATTGTCTACATTTGGGTGAACAATTGGAAACACTACTGCAAAATGTTCATCTCACAGAACTCTTAAGTTACCGAGCCAAGAACAACTACGGTAGCAACCGGGATAACATGGAGCCCTCGAAAGCAGGAGAAGATCCCATGCTCCAGACGATCAACATGATCTTCGGGGGGAATGAGATCAACGGGGTCACCTACTCGGCAGAAAACGATGAAGGTATCAGTAACCCATAGCAAAAGACTCCGGGAAGTCGCTGAAGACGATTTAACTTTCACGGAGGAGGACGTAGACGGACTGTGGCTACTGCACAACGACGCTTTGGTAGTTTCTTTAAATATACTAGATTTTAAAATCAAACGTGTTCTGGTGATTCTAAGAAGTTCATCCAATATCATACAATGGAGGGTATTGGAGCAAGCCAAACTCACCAGAAGAATCATTCCGACCACAAAATTCCTCGCATTCAACCTCGCAAGCATGACAATCTGAGGAGAGATCCTGCTGCCCACGGATGGCAAATGGGCGATGAAGAAGTCTCTTTTACTAGTTGTGGACAGTGAGATAGGTTATAAAATTATTCTGGGAAGACCATGGTTGCACGAGATGAGAGTCGTACCATCAACATATCATCAATTGCTGAAATTCCCAACACCCGAAGGAATCAAACAGATAAAAGGAGACCAACCGGCGGCAAGCGAGATGAATACAATTTCGGTCTCCAGTAGCAAGGGGAAGGATCATACGTCATAGCAATTACAGGAACTGGCGGTTGCTCCCCGAAACGAGTGAAGTTAACCAGGGGGAGAAGCGTCAGAATCATATTAGGTGCCGAGATATTTCCATGTACCAGAAGAGAGGGATGCACAAAATCCACCGTGGAAGAGCTCGAGCAAGTTGCATTGTTTGAAAAGTTCTTGGAGAGGAAATTCCACTTGGTACAAGACTGCACTCCAAGATCATGTCTGACTTTATTGAATTTCTTAAATATAATGCTAATTATTTTGTGTGGTCGCATGAGAATATGACAGGTATCCCAACGAAAATGGTCAAACACAAGTTAAACTTGGATCCCAACATCCTTCCAGTAAGACAAAAGAAATGCCATATTGCGGAGGCCAGGAATAAATTCGTCAAAGAAGAGGTAACTCGCCTACTTGATTATCGGTTCGATCCGAGAGGCAAAGTATCCGGACTGGCTAGCTAATGTAGTACTAGTTCCTAATAAGAACAATAAATTTTGCATGTGTTTAGATTATACGGCCTTGAATAAGGCATGTCCAGAAGACTCGTTCCCACTGCCAAACATCAATCAAATGATTAATGCGACGGTCGGGCACGAGTTAATGAGTTTCTTTGATGCTTATCCTGGGTACAACCAATTTAATATGAACCCAGAGGATCAGGAAAAGACTTCGTTCATAAACGAATTTCGGCACATATTTCTATAATGTGATGCCTTTTGGGATAAAGAACGCCGGAGCCACTTATCAACGACTCGTAAACAAGATGTTTGAGAAACAAATAGGGAAAACCATGGAAGTTTATATAGATGATATGCTTGTTAAGTCTTTGAATGCATGTGATCATCTTAAGCATTCACAAGAAACTTTTGACATCATAAGAAAGCACAACATGGAGCTTAACCCAGAGAAGTGCGCGTTCGGGGTCAGCTACGACAAGTTCTTAGGATTTCTGGCATCATAAAGGGGGATTGAGGTAAACCCCGATAATATCAAGGCCCTCGAATACATCCCAGACCAGCTATCGAGCATGAAAGAAGTTCAAAGGCTTACAGGGAGATTGGCCACTTTGAGCAGTTTTAATTTCCAATCATCAGAGAAATGTCATCGTTTCTTTGCGCTCGCTACCAGTATTTGGAGAAGATGGACCTAGCTCTCGTATTCATCGCTCGGAAGCTGAGGCCTTACTTCCAATGTCACCCGATAGATATGGTGACCACCTTTCCCTGTGGAACATCCTTCACAAACCCGAGCTCTCGGGTAGATTGGCCAAATGTGCTGTCAAAATGAGTGAATGCGACATAGAGTATAAACCAAGGATTGCGATTAAGTCACAAGTTTTGGCCGACTTTGTGGCCGATTTCAGCCAGGGATTGCTGCCTCTGGAAACCAACGGAGAAGTGATGGTGTCAGAATCGACATCGGGAGTTTGTACCTTATTTACGGATGGATCTTCCAATGTAAAGGGGTCCGAGTTTGTCATAGTTTTAACCAGGCCTTCGGGAGAAACCCTAAGCCAGGCCATAAGAATGATCCCTTTAACTAACAATGAAGTAGAGTATGAATCTTTGGTTGTAGGACTCGAACTGGCCCAGAAACTAGATTTTGAGATCATAGAAATCAAATGCGACTCCCAACTGGTGGTAAATCAGGTCTACGAGATTTTCGAAACCGAGGAGCGCATGTAACAATATGTAGTGAAGGTCCATGCTCTACTGGCTCGACTTATGGAGTGGTTGATTACTCACATATATAGGGAAGAAAATACATAAGTAGATGCATTAGCTAATCACAGTTCATCAACAAAAATGAAGGGATCGGATTCCGGGACGGTACTACAACTCATGCACTCAGTCCTGGACACAGATAGATACTATAAGGTAAATGCGACTAATCTAGTCTAGGACTGGAGGAATGAGATCATCGATTATCTCGAGCACGGGAAGTTACCTAAGACTCCAAAGCATCCCAAACGATGTGCGCCAGGCAACATGATATAGCTTCAAAGGGGGCCAACTGTACTTGAAATCTTTCCAAGGCCCATCGACCTGATGCTTGGGTGCGTCCAAAGCTAATTACGTAATGTGAGAAGTCCACAAAGGGATATGTGGAAATCATTCAGGCGCAAATTCCTTAGTTCTAAAACTTGTAAGGGCAGGATATTATTGGCCCTGAATGGAACAAGACGCCGAAGCTTTTGTGCAAAAATGCGATAAGTGCAAAACCTACGCACCTTTGGTGCATCAACCAGCAGAACCATTACATTTAGTTCTATCTCCATGGCCATTCATGAAGTGGATAATGGATATCGTTGGACCACTATCACCGACACCTGTTAAGGTAAGGTTTCTTTTAATTTTGACTGACTATTTTTCTAAGTGGGTTGAAGCAAGTTCTTATTAGAATATCGGCGAACGTGAAGTGGTAGATTTCTTGTGGGAGAATATAATTTGTAAATTTGGAATACCGAAAGAGATAGCATGCGATAATGGGACACAATTTATAGGCGCAACGATTACAAAGTTCCTTGAAGATTTGAAAAGCAAGAGAATCGAATCTTCGCCCTATCATCCAAGCACAAAAGGTCAAGCGGAGTCAATAAACAAAGTGATTATATAAAATCTCAAGAAGAGGTTGGAAACGGCTAAAGGTAAATGGCTTGAGGAATTTCCTGGAGTCCTATGGGCGTTTCGAACAACGGCTAAGTAGAGTACAGGAGAAACTCAGTTTTCCCTTGTGTACGAAGAAAAAGACTTAATTCTGGTAGAAGTAGGAGAGCATACCTTGAGATATTTTCAAGCAAGTGAGGAGACGAACAACAAAGCGATGTTAGTCAACCTGGAGCTACTCGATGAGCGCAGGGAATTAGCACACATAAGAATGGCAGCCTAGAAGAAGAGAATGGGAATTTATTATAATCGAAGAGTCAACCCCCATTATTTCAAAGTGAGAGACTTGGTTCTAGTGAAAGTAGCTCAAAACACCCAGGAACTCAACACAAGGAAACTAGGTCCAACCTGGGAAGGCGCCTACCGGGTTTCAGTTGTCACCGGGAAAGGCTCATACGAGTTGGAGAATCATAATGAAGAAAAGTTTCCAAGTAACTGGAATGTGGCACACCTCAAGAGATATTATTGCTGACAAACATCACTTGTACTGAAAGTATGTGCTGCACTCTTTTTCCCTTCGTCCAATTTTTTTCCTAATTGGATTTTTCTGGCAAGGTTTTTAACGAGGCAGCAACGAAAAGCATACTATGAATAAGGTTCCAACAACAGCAATAAGACCTTTAATAGCAAGGCACACAAGTGAAGAACCAATCCGGAGCATCTAGATAATATTTGGCTCGATAGCAAAATTCCCTCCGGGAAAGTGAGTTTGCTATCAAGCAAAGGTTACCCGACCTTTCACAAGTGGAAACCACTAGAGGATTTTTAGATAGTCTTTTACTCGATAGCACAAATTCCTAAGGGGAATTGAAGTTTTTTACCGGGCTAAAGATTGTCTAGCAATTCAAAAGTGGGGTCGTCGAAAGTGCAACACTTCCAGTGTTCTAATTCGCATTCGAACACAAGCGGGGAATGATATAAGGGTATGACAACAATGACTGCCACGTCGACCGAAACACAAAAACCGGGAACATAGTTATATCATCGGGACTGGGGACTACTCGGTCAGCCCTGTTGAAACAAGTTGTACAAGTTAGCCACAAGAAATGACAATTTCTTTTTAACATAACGAATGCTTATGTACTTTTAAAAAAAGGAAGAATAAAGTAACGTCCTTTTATTTTCAATCTTGTTTCTTGTCTGGTCGATGAATTGATTTTATCATTTAAAAGTTAGACAAGTACTTCAAATGCTAGTGTCGCAATGAACAGGAGACGTCCTCTTCAAGAGCATCGTAAACATAAGAGGGCCCTCCCTTATAAAAACCCTCACGATAAATGGTTGATTTCGAAAGAACTTGTTCCCGAAATCCAAATGCTTTCAGGGAAAAAATACTCATGGCCTTAAGTAATAAGACACAAACAGCAAAACTTGTGCAAAAAACTTAAGCAAAAAAGAATGCAAAGATTAAAACTTACATAAATGTTCAAACGAAAGAAATACTCATGCAAAACTTGTGCAAAAGATGTCTTTATTCACAATAAACGTGTCGAAGCGGCATATATGCAAAAGTTGGAAAAAGAAAGGAAAAGCTAAACTGTTGCATCTCCGGAACCCGGAGGAAGAGAAGTGTTTGTGCCCCCAGGGGAAGGGGGCAGATTCGCCGATGGCTCAATATCTTGACTGATGTTCCAAACGTCAATACCACACAAGAGGGGGGTGATTTGTGTGGTGTCCAATTTTCGCGTGCAGCAGTTATAGAAGGACTATGTTCTTCTATGGGTTCCAACTCCTACAGTTTGCGTAATATTAAATGCAGAATTTAAAGAACACAACGATTTTACGTGGAAAACACCTGGATCAAAAGGTGAAAAAGCCACGACCTACTTCCCAGTAGGATTTTTCCAAACTCTTCACTAAATCAATGAGCCAAAAAACATTTACAAAATAAATTCTTTTGTAAACCTAAGGACTAACTCTAATCCCCTTGTGGCAAACTAGCCTCTAGCTATTTGCGACAATTTTCAAGTTAACACTAACTTGAACACTCAGTACCTATTACAATTGCTTCTAGATAAAGCTGAAAGGTACAATTTGTAATCACCTACTACAAATAAACTAGACTAAAAGACCATAGATGGAACTGGTTCTTCTAGTTGGTTCAAGTAGCTTCAGAGTCGCACACTCAATTCTCACACGAACTGCTTGCAAAATTGCATTGGTAATTTTGCTCTCAATTCTTGTTTTGCTTCTGCTTTTGTGCGTACCTGTACAATAAGAATACTGAACAATATATAGGATTAGTATACAAAGAGATACACTAGCATTTGGATGTTACTCTTCCTTGGTGGAAGGATTAGTATACAAAGAGATACACTAGCATTTGGATGTTACTCTTCCTTGGTGAAAGAGTTCTAGTTGATCTCAACTCCCTAAATCCTCTTTTATCTTGATTCTGTTCTTACTGAATAAGGAGTCCATCCCCCTATCAATTTGCAAGATTTTCAATCAGGAGATATCTCTTTAGATCACTGATTGTGTTTATCTCCTGCTTGTGTACCTCACGTGCCATTTACTCTGCATGTATCTATGTCTCCAGTGATGGACCTGGTTCAACTCTGAGTTCCATTTGTCAATCTTCAAAATCATTCAGCTTCTTGATCCAACAAATTCCCCCTTTTTGATGATGACAAACTATGTGCTTAGACCTGTAATTACTTTAATCTAACATTGACACTTTTTAGAGCATTAAGCATTTATCATAAAGAACCAGATTCATTAGGTTATAAATATCACATTTTTCAATATAGCATATCTTCCCCCTTTTAGCATCATCGAAAAGTTGCAAAATTTTAGAATTACCAGATTGATAAGAATTACTCATGGCCACTGGGGCAACTGCAAGTGCAAACATGGATTAATCATTAATAGTGAACCGAGAATGCAAACTATCAAAGAAAGTGAGACAAAATAATTAAGAGCAGAAACAACAAAATCCATTGATAGAAGCATAGTTCAGCCACAAAACACACAAAGAAATACAAAGCAGTTACAATCATGAGCAAAAGATAGCAAAACAAATATCGAATCTGGGTCATAGAGGGGTGACGATAGGGCACTGGACACCTAAGGTTGGGAAGGGGTAGAGGTTGGGTTCTTTGCTTGGAGGAGGGAGAGCATATTTTGAAGAATCCCTTCATTCTTCTCCTTCTCTTTGGCCAGTTTAGTTTTGAGAGCATCTCTCTCAGCCACAACCTCTACAAGGCGGGTTTTCAATCGAAGAATTTCAGCATCCTTAACCCCACCTTCATGTACAAGCGCCCTGACCTTGCTGTTCACAGGCATTTTTCTGGATGAACCAGGTTCATTGTCAGGAACATTCACAATATAGTCACATACCAGAATCGTGTTCTTCCTAAAATGGTCCTTGACAGTAGCCATTTCAGCCTTCTTCAAGGGCACCTTGAAGTGATCCAGCACAATCGTCAGGATGAACCCATATGGGATGGCATGAGCCTTGGATCCATTAACCACCCTGTCCAGCAACTGAATAATGAAATAGGGCCAGTTTATTTTCCTTCCACTATCCAGGCATTTCATGAGAGTTAAATCCATATAGTTTTCTATGTGCCTTCTCTCTTGCCCGGACAGTACACATTTGTTGATGAACTCAAACACCACCTTGTGCTGGGGTTTCATCTCGCTTTTGCACACAACCCTGGGTTCCACTTCTTCAGCATTGTCACTGAACCTTCTGGTAATTTTCAGTGCCGAAAGAAGACCATCCAACCTGGGCCACCTCTGCCTTGTATAATCCTCATATCCCTCAGCTGGAACCCCAAGAATTTTGCCCAGCTCTTTGGCTTCAAAGGTGATTTTAGTCCCATTTACCTGAGTGGAAACCCTGCCATCCTTGACCTCAGCATTGGCCATGAACTCTACAATCATATTCCTGGCCAGCCTGCCATCTAACTGAAGGACCATGTCCTTCCAGCCCTGCACTTCCAAAGTATCCAATAGGTAAACCATGCTAGACTCCTCCAAATCCTTCAACAACCTTCCCTTCAGAATAGTATGTTTCCCAAATTTGGTCAAATTGTCTTTCTCTCCACCAGACTCCTCAGCTTCTTCACCACTCCAATCTACCTCTTCATCAATCTGAACCTTTGTAGATTTCAGGGTAGACCTAGTCCTCATGGAAATAGTTGAGGGTGTAGCAGACACAGAAGCATACTTCCTGGAAGAGGTATTGGCTTTCTTGGGTTTGGGTGTCTGAACCTCAACATCTGCCATTTGTTCTTCTCGATGGACCAGGTCCATCTCCTCAACTTCAACAGCCTCTACAGGCTCAACCACTTTTGCCTTCCCTTTTTCAACTCTCTTTATCTTACTCTCCTTCAAAGCCTTCTGCAACTCCTCTTCACTCTGCCTAAGTTCACTTCGTGTAGTTCGTCCTCTAGGAATGGAAGTTTCAGCAGAGAGAGTGGATTTTCTTTTCTTGCTTGCCACTGGAGTTTCAGCTTTCTTAGTCTTGGGTGTCCTCTTCTTTTTGGGCTTATAACTCTCCCCTAACTTTCTCATAAGGTTAGCCAAAATTTCCTCAATGGATGAACCAGGTTCATCAGTTGCATGTTGAATATTTCCCAACCCCTCGACAGCCTCAATTGAGTGACTTCCCCCTAATCCTTGGCTCTTTCTACCACTGGAGCAGTACCACAAATAGCTAATGGAGTACATTCTACCCTTGTTCCCCTCACTGTACTTTCTACCCCCTCTCTCTCATTTTGTTGCGCATCTTTATTGTTACCACCCCTTCGTCGCTGATCAGGAACTTCCACATCCACTACACACCCAATCAGAACAAACCTATTTTCAAAAATAATTGGTTCAGGATCAAACCCAGTTTTAGGAGGTGATGTTACCTGTTTAGAGTTAGAGGAACTGTTTGCTTCCCCCTCAGCTACTGATTTGAAGGAGTCACTGGAGTTCTCAGAATCTTGAGCCTGGCTGGCTTTAAGCTTGTCATTCAATTTCTAAGCTAGAGAGCCAGTAGCCACTGTTTTTCTGGCGAGCATTGATACACTCAATTTACACCTTAAAAGAATGCAAGCGATCGTTGTCAAATATAGTAACCCAACAAGGTTGGGGTCGAATCCCACATAGAACAATATGAGGGCGTTTAGGAATGCTAGAGAATTATCACTTATCGTGCAGTGCCAAACAAATATGATTTTGGGTTTTTGATAATTGTTTATACCTAAATGCGAAAATATAAAATAACCTAGAAAGCAATTAAAATGATCGATGGCAACAAGTATCGATGCTTCGGGTATTGCACTCGAGTAACGATCCAATGTATTTCACGATTTTACAAATATGAGCGGGTAATGTTAATTAGCCACGGATAACATTTCTTAATTAGCTTTTCCCAAAGACTAACAAGACTTCCTAATTGAATTATCCCTAACCCAAT